>JBBBDQ010001555.1:1052500-1312500 GCA_037127315.1 Ascarosepion bandense | reverse complement strand
TCAAATTCGTCATACGAAAGCCATCATCTCACAAGAGAATCAACATACAGCAAAGTTATTACGTGATGGGAAACTGCAGAAGACATTGAACAGAGATCAGAGATCAATCAAAAAAAGAAATTGAAATCGTTTACAAGATAAGAGAGATAAAAAAATGTTATTTGAATGACGCAGAAAGATATGAGGAAAATAGTCTGAGATTCATTCTTATTTCCTCAACATCATTGTTAAAAAATACTGGCATTAAAACAAAAAAATAATATTTATATAGTACAGTGCTTCAGCTCATGCTGCTATTGAAGCTCTTCAATGATAGTGGTAATATTAGCTGTTTCCTTATGAGGAAACATTTGGTGTTTGGAGTATCCTGTACATAAAATGGTAGGATAACTGTCTAGGAGAGCTCTAAATATATATATATATATATATATATATATATACTGGTTAGTGCTACTTGAGTAACACATTTCTTCAATCCCTGTCTATAAAGCTTGGATCAATGTGTAGTATGTGTTCTCTTCATTTCTAATGGTCGTTTAGTTATTTTTTTGTTTAGCGGCATAAATATTTTCTATAAATATTTTCATGGCAACTCCTTTGACGAGCTTTTTTCCCTGGTGCCCTGTCCACATGAATTTAAGCGCGTTACAAGATTGGCATTTAGGTCCCACTCTTTTACCGTTGAAACAGTTAAATGTAACCAGTACTTCTACTCAAATAGTTTCTTTTCTCACACTTCCTGCCTGTGGAACTCCTTTCCGTTTAATTGCTTCCCTTATAGCTAAAAGCTCCAGATATTTGAATGCAACGTTAATTTCGGTCTTGCGACGAGTGAAATGATAAAACATCCTCTATCAGTAACTTTTGATATCCTGTTTTTCAAGATTATTTCTAGTCTCTTCTTCATATGTGGATGATACTTAGCATTTGTAAATAATTATCATAAGAATAATTTTATTAACAGGAAGTGACTTAAAAACAGAAAGGAAAACGTTGAAGGCGGCATTTAAACGAGCGATATTGTACCTACTGAAGCTGACATCAGCCTACATGAGAGTCATAATTTTAAAGTATTAATAATGGAAAAGATGGTTCGGGCACTTAACGGTACTGTGGCGCATTCCCTTGATAATTATCCCCGTTATACTGAGATGAATAGGTGAATAAATCATTTCAGCTAACTCACAATAGTGTCACTTCTGATGTCAATGCCTGAATCAATTAAATGCTTTTAATAGCAGGAAACAAGTCATGAGATCTATTTGTACATACATCTGGAAAGAAAGGTCTTTAAAATAGAGGTTGCGACAAAGGTGGACAACATCACACTTCAATTTGACAAACTCACTTTTCTCTTATCAACTTTTAATCCCATAGGCACAATTTCCAAAATAACCGAACTATTTTCAATCAAGAGTTTTAATACAACGAATACAGCAATATGTATAATCCACAAGGGGTTGCTGAGTGGGAAAGGAGATAAAAGGAGAAAAGCACTTAAGGATCGAGAACAACAGAAGAGTAATTAAAAGGATAGTAGATAAAGATCGACATTGCATTTACATTTTTGAAAATCAAATGACTGGAGAGCAGGAGACCGGATGAGAGTTCCACAAGCGAGAAGTGCGAGAAAAGAAACTGATAGCATAGAACTTACGGATACATCAAGCCAATTCAATGGTGAATTGATGATATCTTGCCGCTAATCTTGTACTACGTTTAAGTTCGTAAAGTATAGTTCCCATAGCGAAAAGTACATCAGAACAGTTATCAGGAAAGTATTTACACTATTGTCCTCATCATTATTGCCATGCCTACGACGTTTCGGGCATTGTACGCTCCGGCCTTCATCAAGTGCTAGGAATTTATAACCGAACCCTTTATTTCGATTTCTGAGGTATATCATTCTCATTCCATCTGTGACTTTACTTCTGGATAGACATGGCCCAGTGGATGTAGACGTTGGTTACTCCAAGTGACTTAGCCCAAAGAGTTGTAAGTTCAGTACCAGGCTACAGCAGTAGTGAACAAATAACTTAGAGTTAAAGGAAGATAACTATATGGCTACCGGAAGTGACAACGGCCATACATATGAGATATCGATATTTTATTTTATGCAGACAGGCCGTTATTTGGGTTTGTTCTCATTGATCAGGTATGTGTTATGCTGTCTCTCTGTATGGCAGCGAATCTTGGACGATTTCTTAAAGGATGTATGAGAGACTCGAGGCAGTAGAAATGTCGTTCTACAGAAGAATGCTGAAGATACCATGGACCGACCACGTGAGCATTGACGAGTGTTGTTAAGGATGCAAATTGAGAAAAAACCTATACTTAACATCAGGAAAAGATAGCTGACGTTTCTTGGATACGTAATGAGGAAAAAGGCCAGAGAATCTAATACTCACAGGACGGATAGAAGAAAAGGTTAGGGAAGGATACCAAGAGGAGAAATATTAAAAATAGCAAGAGATAGGGCCAAATGAAAGTCCATGATCGCCTGCGTCCTGAAGAGATATGGCACATGAAGAAGAATTTGTCCTACCTATTAATGCAATAGACCATTTTAAACTTATGTTAGTCGAGTAGTTGAATGGTAAAGTGTATTTGTATGTTTTGGTTGGTAAAATGTATAATAGTGTAAGATTATGTCTATGTTGCCCATGCCGATCCTTACCGAGCTAGGAAGTGCTTCATTTGGAATTAAATCCCCTTTACGCCGATGGGTTTCATATATTTATTGTGAAAAGCCATGATTGTGTAGTAAGGTAAAGTGTGCGCGTATCCCGTCTCTAAAGAAGCTTTAATAAAAGGGAAACATTCTAGATTGAGATACGTTTTCTATTTATACTGTTTTTCTTATTTATCATCTTGTCGTATTCCGAACCACACACACACACACACACACACACACACACACACACACACACACACACACACACACACACACAAATATATATATATATATATATATATATATGGTTAAATAAAATAAAACAAAAGGAAAACTGTATTTTAAATCGCCTACGCGTTTCGTCCTGTGATGGACTTTATCAAGGCAAAAAAGACGAAATGTAGAAATTCTAAAAACTAAAATATTCTGTTAATCTTTTGAAATGATTTGTGAGCGTCTTTGTGGTTGCCAATACTGTTTGTTTATAGATACGTAATTTAGAATAAAGTTCATTTCTTCTTTTTGCCTTGATAAAGCCTATCACAGGACGAAACGCGTAGGCGATTTAAAATACAGTTTTCCTCTTGTCTTTATTTTATTTAACCATTCTGTCCTTAATCTCAGATCATAACTGAGTATATTTTTACATATATATATATATATATCTGGATTCTCAACAAAAACCAAGGAAGATTCTCTAATGTCATTCGTTCTTACCTGACATCTCGACTTCTAAGTCACTTTTCTGTCTTTTTATAAATATTTTCGTGGCATTTGTTCTAATGAGTTTTCCTGTTTAGTACTTCGACCACGTGAATTGAAGCGTAATACTTGATGTCTGTTAGGTCTCAATTGTTAAAATAACTAGATGTGATCGTAAGTTTTATTGCAGTAGTTTCTTTTTCGCACACTTCTCGCTTCTTTGCCACCTACAATCTTTAACATTTTAAATGCAACGTCAATAACCATTTTCTGTTAGAATACATTTCTATCCAGTGTGATTTTTTTTTATTATCGGAAACCCTAATGATTCCTAATTGAAAAAATTGATTCAAATACAACTTTAAAATTCCGCTTAATATGAGTGGGTGGTGAAATTTTCTGGGGTAGAACAAGAATCGATTCCAAAATTAATTCTGGTGTTAGGTCATTTGATTAAATTTTGGTAAGTTAGTCGGACCGAACAGTAATATGGTTATATGAAACCTTGCTTAACGATATTGCTTGTTTCCTCGATCCCCAAACAAGATCTACAGACCATCAGGAAAACCTATATCGGCAACGTTCATTTCAATTTAAATGAGCAAACTTGATCTGGCTTCTGCCGGCAAATGGAACAACTTCTGACATCTTTGATCCGTTGGAGTTAAAGTCTCGTTCCAGTAACAGCAAAACTGATTTCCATCGGGTAGTATTTTTTTTTTGGTGGGGTTGATTGGGAATAGTGTGAACAAATGAAAAATTAAACGAATCAAAAAGAATTCTACAAGATTCGTTCTAAATGAAATTACCTTCTTTGGACAAAAAAGCAAAAATGAAAAAAAGGAAACGAATAAAATCGGTGCGGCCAGTTGAAATCTGTTTCGCGAAACTTCATGCGAGAAGGAATATTCGAAACTGTTTTGAGGTTCAAAAATCTTAGCACTGATGAAGCAAATGTTTTTCCCCACCTCTATAAACTTATCACACTCCACCCACGTCTATTGTACAGGTGTAGAGGCTCATCCCTTGTTCCCTGTTTAGGATGTGGTTTCCGGCTTTCTCTTTTCCAATCTTTTCACTTTTCTTTTCCCTTTTTTTTTCAATTGGAGTAGATAGACTAAACTATCGCCCGGTTCACACTCCGCCCACGTCTATTGTACAGGTGTAGAGGCTCATCCCTTGTTCCCTGTTTAGGGTGTGGTTTCCGGCTTTTTCTTTTCCAAATCTTTTCACTCTTACATAGCCCCCTGCACATCAGTGGCGTTACCGCCTTGCTCGGGGTGATATGATTAAAAAAAAAAAGAAACAATTATCTTCTGACTGGCTACACCAAGCGAAATATTTACCAGCCTTATGGCTACATCACTTTGATACACCGTGGTCACTGACGTTAAGCAATCTATAAGCCTGGTCAGTACCTAGATAAGTGACCGTATAAAGATACCAGGTGCCTTAAGCTTGGATGTGCGAGTGGTGTAATTGATAATAACACGAAATTGTTAATCGGGAGCCGAGATCCAATTTCAGTTGGTTTCGTTAAATTCACATACGTGAAATATTACCGGGAAATGGTATGGGTTAGTTAAAAATTGTATTCCTAAAATCCTTATTATTTAAAAATTTTTTTTACAATCTACAAATATTTTCTGGCTTGAAATAAACTACAATGTGTTGATAAGCCGTAAAAAACGAGCCAATCAACGAATGAAATATGAAAGGAATGAGGACGAGATGATTCACTATAAATAGCATGGCAGGTCTTCGCTGTGAAGGTCTAAATTGCTAGAACTTACGGATTTAGCCCATCTGAATATCTGCAAAGGCAAGGATCTGTCTTCTCACCGGTTTTATTGAGTTTTACAGCGAAGTTATCCTAAATTAACTAGAAATACTACAAGGATTAATTATTGGTGGATACAAGTGGAACAACGTAAGATATGCAGATGACAGCGTGTTAATCACAGACATAGAAAGACAATTGTTGGAACCCGTAAATAAAGTAGTAAAGAAAAGCAGGAAGAAAGGACTAGTCATTAATCAAGTATTAAAAAAATGGAACTTAAGATGTAATTTTTTCAAGACAGAAACTATGATCTGTAATTAGAATGAAAACAATGATGACATCTACCCGGAGTTCATCATGAAAATTCAAGATGTGGAATTAGTAAATACTAAACGCTTAAGATACCTCGGTCTACAGATTAGATATACCAGCAAGACTCTTGAACCAGTTTTTCTAAAAAGAAAAAAATTATAATTTTAAACGACATCTGTGCTAACAGTTCGATCAGTTACCTTTGCTACTAATTTTAAGAAAACTTAATAGATGGTTGTGGCTTTCTGCAAGCGGAACAAAACAATATGGGGTTTATAAATTAGAAATGTTAAAATCAAACAAGTACAGCAGTTTATATATTTTGGAAGCCCAACAACAGATGACTACAAATGTAACACAGAAACCCAAACATGCATTAAAAATAGCGAAATTTCTTCTTCTTTTTCTGTGTACCGTGTCCCTTCAGGGTGTAGGTAATCATGGCCTTCTCCGTTTCCCTATCCATTGTATCTCTTAATGATCTCGATTGAGTCATATGCTACACAAAGAAATTATATATATATATATATATATATATATATATATGAAAAACTACTAAAAAGTTGTAAGTTTAAAAATGTATTTTTCTGACAGTATTTATTTATTTCTGTTATTATATTTGATATTTCAGACCGTCCTCGGCCCTTCATCAGAAACAAATGATTTTAAAATTTTAATTAGAAAGGTATTTCGCGAGAGCGTTCGTGGAGAGATTGTTTACATCACGTGACGCAGAAAGCGACAGAATTTTAAAAATTTTTTACATATATATATATATATATATATAGGGATTATACAAAATAATGTGAACACCTTCAAAATAGATAAAAATGAATTTTAATACGGGGTATGACCCTCTTTTGCGGTACTAACTGCTTTAACCCTGCGAGTTATAGACTTGTACAAATTTTGAATGGTTTCTAAAAGGATTTTTGTCCATTCTTCTGTCAAAACTGCTTCCAGTTCCTTTAGCGATACCGGTGGTGGATATCGACTTCTCACTTTGTTTTCTAATGTGCACCACAAATGCTCAATAATATTCAGGTGTGGGGATTGTCGTGGCCAGACAAGGTGCTCTACTACATCAAAATGTTCCTAGTACCATTCAGAGATCACTTTACTGTGTGGATTGGGGCATTATCATCCTGGAATACTGCATTTTCTTCTGGGAACAGTTCCGAGACCATGGGATGCACCTGGTCAGATAAAATGCCTAAATAGTCCTGACTATTGATTCTGCCAAAGAGGGAAACCAAGGGGGCTGGCGGATTTCCATGTTATTGTCCCCCTCCCACATCATCACAGATCCTCCTCCATGTTTCACAGTAGGAAGAAGTCTGGTTCATTTGCTTCTTTAGGCTACCCCCAGAATTGGTTGGTGGTCGGAAATAAAGTGAATGATGATTCATCAGAGTAAATCACATTTTTCCACTGCTCCATAGACCAGTTCTGATGGTTTTTACACCACTCTAAACGCTTTGCAACGTTTGTTGTTGAGAGTACAGGTTTTCTGATGGCAACCCTCCAATGAAAACCTGATCTGTGAAGCTCCCGTCGGACGGTTTTTGTAGAAACTGGATGCTCGAGATGTTCATTAAGTTCGGCAGTCACTTTAAGGGCTGTTGTTTTGCGGTCGTTCCTGAAAATTCGCGTCAGAGTTCGACGGACCCTATCAGAAATCTTTGATTTTCTTCCGGAATTGTGCTTCCACGACGATGTTTTGCCGTCTTTTACATCTGGAGACATTACGTTAAGACTAGTTCTTGAAACGTCCGGCATTCGGGCTGTTTCAGTCATGCTTGCGCCTGCCACACGGGCGCCAACAACTTGACCTCTTTAAAAATCTGATAGGTCTGACATGTCAACGGATTTCAGTAGTTTCTGATGAGTATACTAAAAGAAAATAATTTATCAGAAATATAGACAAGCAATTGAAATACATTAAAAAAGTCTTCGACGGTGTAACAAAAAAAATTGAAAATCGGGTTGCTATTTTGAAGGTGTTCACATTATTTTGTCCAACCCCTGTATATATAAAGAGAGAGAGAGAGAGAGAGAGAGAGAGAGAGAGAGAGAGAGAGAGAGAGAGGAAAAGAGGTAGAAGCGCCAACTGATGTCAATTTGGTCGGGTTTCGATCCTGGTTAGAAGCAATCGGATGTCTAACTGTACTGATGAGCTGTGATACAGCGGAACAGGACTGTGTGCGTATATATATATTTCAGATTCTGCAGTCATTTTCTAAAAATGAGAACTCATGCACATATGTTCTATAATGTCTCCAAACTTCCCTCGTCGAAATAGTTATCGTCATAAATATACATATATTTATATGTGTGTGTGTGCGCGTGTGTGTGCGGGAGAGTGTGTGCGTGCGTGTTCGTGCGTGTGTGGACGTGCGTGTGTGTACTTTGCTTAAAAATAGCATGCAATGAGAAAAACATAGCCCAAACTTAATATAAACAAAGGTTTTATCTCATCCTTCTTGCCATTTGTATGACGTTTCGACCGTTGTACGCTCCGGCCTTCTTCAGGTGCTAAGAATTTTGAATCGAATTCTTTATTACAATCACTGGGGTATATTATTCTAATTCCTTGTCATGAGTTATCTCTCATAAACCATGTAAGTTACTTGTTCACCACTGCCATAGCCTGGTATTGAACTCACAACTGTTTAGATCAAGTCATAGGAACCAGGAACAAACCAACGTCTATATCCACTGGACCATGTATCCTTAAGCGTACAACGGCCGAAACGTTGTATAAATGGCAACAAAGATGAGGACAGTAGTCCGAATAATGTAAATGTTACCCCATCTCAGAAATATAGTTAGTTAGTTAGTTAAGTGCCATACGTGATACACACTTTGGGCGATCATGTCTCGAAAGAGACATGACTGTCTGGGCAGAAGTTTATCTCGCGGTAGGTTGCCATTACTTTCTGCGATAGACTGGTTGGCCACCAAGGTTATAGAACCCAATTTATCCTGTTATTTAAGCCATAACTGGAGGAAAGAGACGGATTAATACCTTTCCCAAGGTTATTTGAGCGTAAATTAATGCACGAAATTCAACTGGAATTCGAACTCGGTTCCCCGATTTGTCGTTCCAAGCCGATATCCACTGCACCACAGACAAAGACTAAACAAAGTTTTATCGTTAAAATCTTTATGTTCTTATTAAGACGGAAGACCAAAAAGAACTTATTTCTCATTAAATTATATTTTTGATCCTTTTCAGAACGATCAAAATTATGATTAAAATTGCTTTTTGCTTTGTTTATAGTTTGTTTTGTTCTGTTTTTTGTTCTTATTTTTTAAATATTTTTATTTTTTTTTCGCCATCCTTTTCAAAGAAACCAAAGACTTGTGTATGAAATTTTACTGCCTCTTTTGCGGTGAGAAACACATTGATTTTGGAAATTCTTGCAAAGATCAAATAATTGTTGAATTTTAATGAATTTTTCAGGACTTATTCACAAACAAATGTAATTATATTTTTTGAATCTTTGACGCACCGCTTACTTAATTTATTAAATCATGAGAAATTTAATCTTGTCTTTTAACTTTTATATAAGATAAAATTATAACTCAGTGGAGAATTTGAATTATCAATATAATAATTTTATAAGCTAGGAACACCAATTACCAAACATTTTGGTCGGAATCGAAGAATCAAAGATGCAATAAAACTAAGAATTTAATTAGAAAAAACTTTTAATTGATTTTATGAACAAGATATATTATGAACATTATAGTCTTAATAAAAACAAAATTGATAGATAATGAATTTTTACAAGAATTGTTTTAATTCTTTGTAAATTTTAATTAAAATAATTTATAAAGTTTTAAATATTTTAAATTTCTGTATTACTTTGTGCCGGTTAGGTTAGGTAATGTTGTTATTTAGCAAAAATATATTTATTAATAAATAATTGACATGCATAAATAATGGCTAACTGTAAAAAATATTTCACTGGCTGACGAAGTGCTAATAAGATACTTCCGAAACACAACAGCTCTTGTGTTGCTGTCAATTATATTATTATTTTAAACGTATAATAAAAATATTATCATATATAATGCTCTAATAAGTATCGAGTACCCTTAATTAATAAATTAAATCACAACAAACAGTGAATTGCCAGCCCATTAAATTGTACTAGCTTTAAGATATATATACTAGCTTTATATATACTAGCAGTATAGTCCGGCGTTGTAATAAAAGCTTTAAAACTAATCCATGGTCTTTGGACGTTGGCACGAAAGACAAAAAAGCAATAGTTGTTTCCAGCTAAAGCGAAACTGTAGACTGAAAGAAAAATGAATGGATGTAAGTCAAATTTTGATTTCCGGTTATCAATATCAAATAAGTTTTTTCATCGCAAACTGAATTTTGAAGGCTAAATAAGTC
This sequence comes from Ascarosepion bandense, assembly GCA_037127315.1. Taxonomy (NCBI): domain Eukaryota; kingdom Metazoa; phylum Mollusca; class Cephalopoda; order Sepiida; family Sepiidae; genus Ascarosepion; species Ascarosepion bandense. Next base: position 1,302,618 of record JBBBDQ010001555.1, on the reverse strand, counting down.
CTCTGAGTAAATGGTATCATGGCTGAGACTAAGAACTACAATTACACCTACTTAGAGACAAACCCGAAGCAAAAACTAAAATAAAAGGGCTGAAAAAAAAAACAGACTTACAGGCAGATAAACAGACACACATACAAACACATTGCCTTTTATATATATATATATATATATATATATATATATATATATTTATATATTATCGATTTGTAAGAACTGCAACCTTGAAACTTCTGAATATCGGTTCTTATGTCTTTGTCTATGATTGTATCAAATTTGATTAAAATCGGGCCACTCCTTATATAAGCCGAATTTTTTGATTATCGATTTTCGATATTTATCGGGGGTACCTCGACACAAAACCTAGCTAAGAACACTCGCAAACGCTTATAGTACAACAGTGTAAATTTTCAAGAAAATAAATTCATCCGTTTCAGAGTCTATAGGTAACGGACACACACACACACACACACACACACACACACACACACACACACACACACACACACACACAAAATTCTATTTATTATATGTTTATATATATATATGTATATATATATATGAATTATTTTAAAACTTCATAACCGGAAGTTGAAAAAGGGAGAGGTTTGTTATTAGAAATTTCTTCAGTTAAGGTCTACATGTTAAAGCTTCATTTCTCTTTGAAGATGCATTGAGCCCTTTTTAATAGAACTGTTTACTGACCTAATCTAAATTAAGTTTAAATCTGACCTATAACTGTTTAGTATATATATATATACACACACACACACACACACACACATATATATATATAAATGAATAAAGAACGAAGAAGATATTTGAAGCGTTTAAAACATTAATATAAAACAATGCTCAATATAAAAATAGAGCAATGAATATTTATTATAAATTATACTTTAGAACATACAATCTACTACAAAATTATACATTTTGTTTCGACATTGAAGGGACAATGTTTCATCATCTAGTTAATAGAGATAGTAATAAACGTTATTTTTGATAGGAAAATTAAAAAACTTACTTGCTTTTACTTTAGGAAAACTTTTCGTACTAGAAAACGTGGGTAGGAAAGACGAGAAAGCAAAAAGAGAAATTAAAAAGTGGAAAGACAGAGGAAAGAGAAGGGCACAGAGGAAATAAAAAGCAAAGACGAAAACAAGACAGGGAGAAAGAAACGAGTGGAAAGAGCCAAGGAAAACGGCTCAGAGAGAAATAGACCCCAAATTTAGGTAAAATATAGACATATATTAATTACCTGATGAGTCATTGTTGTTTCAATATCGAAACAAAATGTACAATTTTTTAGTAGATTGTAGATTGTACATGTTCTAATGTAAAATTTATAATATATATATATATCCACCCACGTCTATTGAACAGGTGAAGAGGCTCATCCCTTGTTTCCTGTTTAGGTTGTGGTTTCCGGTTTTTCTCTTTTCCAATCTTTTCACTCTTTTTTTATTTATTTACTTTATTTTTTATTTTTTTGGAGTAGATAGACTAAAATATCTCCCGGTTCACACTCCTCCCACGCCTATTGAACAGGTGAAGAGGCTCATCTCTTGTTTCCTGTTTAGGATGTGGTTTCCGGTTTTTCTCTTTTCCAATCTTTTCACTCTTACGTAGCTCCCTGCGCAGCAGTGGCGTTTTCGCCTTGCTTGGGGTGATATGATTAATATATATATATATATATATATATATATATATATGTGTGTGTGTGTGTGTGTGTGTGTGTGTGTGTGTGTGTGTGTGTGTGTGTGTGTGTGTGTGTGTGTGTGTGTGAGTGTGCGTGTGTGTGTGTATGTGTATGTGTATGTTAATTTTTTTACTCGAAACATTTTTTTATACCAAATAACCGTTTTGAGAGTACCAACCTGCGCATTCAAGAATATGTGTTCTCTCTCCAGCAGGGTTTGAACTTGCGTCCTCATTTGTAATGGAAATCATTCTTTGATCCTGTGTGGTGTTTCCGAGTGGATTAAAACACGAGGAATTAGAAAATAATCTCCCCTAAAAAGGTTTACTCAGGTTCTAAACTTCTTTTAAAAAATTCCAACATTACTTTCTAACCTCGCTTTTTCTGACAGTTCAATAAACTGCCTAACTTTCAAGTCTAACTTCGCTAATCCACCCATTCAATAAACTGCCTAACTTTACTTTCTAACCTGGCTTTTCTGCTCTTTCATTAAATTGCCTAATATTCCTTTCTGTCTTCACACTTTTTCTATAAACTGCGTAACTTTCCTTACTGTCCCGTCTCTAAGTTTTTAATAAACTGCTTAATATATATTTCTACTCATTATTTCTCTATCAAATAAGTTACCTAACTTTCCTTTCTGGCCTTCCTCTTTGTACTCCTTTAATAAACTTCATCACCTATCTTTCCATCAACTCTCTACTCTGTCAATAAACTAATTTTCATTTCTATCTCCTCCCTTTTAATGAACTGCTTAACGTTGTTTCGGTTATCACTCTTTCTATGTTATCAATAAACTGCCCAACTTTACGTTCTATCCCTCTCTTACTACTCTTATAATTAATTGCCTAACTTTTTACATCCTCACTCTTTCTACACTGTTAATACACTGCCTGATTTTTATTCTATCTCCTCTCTTTTAACTTTTTAAAAATAAATTTTAATAAATAAACTTTAAATAAACATAATTTTTTTAACAGACTGGCAACAAGGTCTCACTCATTTTCAGTTAGATCAACCAAATGCAGCCGACAATTCTAATCCATCAGCTTCCTATCTCGCACTTCCCGCCTGTGAAACTCCCTTCCGTATACTTGCTTTCTTGATGGCTACAACCTCCAGGAATTTAAATGCAATGTTAATTCCAATCTCTTATCCACTTGAATCCAGTTTTTTCTATATCTTGTATATCTTCTTCTCTTCTTCTTTTCCTTTCTCTCTACCTTCGCAACTGTCTTCATTCCTGTGTTCACATTCTTCTCTTGCCCTTTCTCTAACACCCACTGTAACTGGTTCGTCTTTCTCTCTATTCTATTCCTATCTAAACTTTTACTCTTATGTAGCCCCCTGCGCATCAGTGGCGGTACCGCCTTGCTTGAGGTGAAACGATTAAAAATAGAAGAACAAAAAACAAAACAAAACAAACTGCGTAACAGTCATTTTTATTCTCACTCTTTCTATTCTATCAATAAACAGCGCCTCTTTCCTTTTTATTCCTTATCGTCCTTCACTTTTAACAAATTATATAACTTTCTATTCGACTAACACTTTTTTCTACTTATTCAGCTAACCACTTTCCTTATCATTTACCTCTTTCTCTCCACCCTCTTAATAAAGTAACTTTCTTTCACTAGTACGATCTAAAATTGAAACTGAAAGTAAATCAAACACCTCATATAATTACTAGTAGATAAACGTACATTTTGTTTTATAATTTACTAGTTCAACAGCTCTGAAAATGTACTTCCTTCAAAGCAGTAAGAGTGATTATTATTATTATTATTATTATTGGCTTTTTAAGAACTGATTAGGACATGGTGTCATTTTACGGATGTGTCATGTCTGTATGCGCTCAGCTGCCGACTTTATCAATATCATGGCGTTTCAGATGACATTTCGTTTATTTAATAATCAGAACAATGTCCAACCATCTCTAACTTGGTGTGGCTATTACAGGAGATCATATTACAAATACTCGCTTGTCTCTAAGGCAAAAATATCGGAGATATCACATCATCAATCACATGTGTTACGGGAGACGAACCAATATTCTTTGAGAAACATGTATATCTAGTATGTCGCTGAGGATGTGCCATTAGTGAAATAGAAAGCAGATCGGAATGAGCGGAAATGCCTAGTTCGAATCCCAGAAGGGCTCGTTACAGTGACTTACGTCTAAATACATTTGGCAATGATATGATATAAATATGATATAAATAGTAAGACTTATATCAAGAAAAATCATTGTTATTCTAAAAAGGCAAGGTTTTTTTTTGTTTTTTTTTTAATCATTTCACCCCGAGCAAGGCAGAAACGCCACTGATGTGCAGTAAAAAGATTAATTAGAAAAGAGTGAGGAGTACAAGCTAGTTAGAAAGGAACAATAGAAAGCTGAGAAAGCAGGTGCGATGACAGATACATAGGTGGAGAGAAAGGGAAGGTTATACAGGGGAGGGGAGAGAGCTAGAGTTCAGTGGTTAGTAGATGAGTATTAACTTTGCATTTAAATTTCTGGGGGTCGTAGCCGTCAGGAAAGCAAGAATACGGGAGTGAGTTCCACATGCGGGAAGTGCGAGAGAGGAAGCTGCAGAAGTAGAATTGTCGTCTGCATTTGGCTAACCTGACTGTGAATGGGTGGGACCCAGTTGCCAGTCTGGTTGCACGGGTAAACACCTGTTGAGGAGGCATCAGTGACTTACGCTCATCCGAGCAGAAGCCATGAAAGTATTTATAGAAGGGACAGAGGGAGGCCACATTTCGACGATGGGAAAGTGGCTGCAGTCGAGTCGCCAGATCAGTACCTATCACATTACAGACTCTCCTTTGGAGCTTGTCAAGAACACTGAGGAGAACGGCAGGGGCACCTGTCCATAAATGGCAGCAGTACTCCATGCACGGACGGATGGTTGACTTGTATATATGCAGGATGGATTCAGGTGGAAAAAACATCCTGGATCGACATAGAGACCCAATCTTCTTAGCAGTAGATTTTGCTATGGATTCAATATAAGGTAATATTTACTTTTAAAAAAGAATTATTATTACTAACCAAGTCTCCGTTTTACGAAAATAATTCAACAGAAGATTATGTTTATGGTAACTGGATTTTTGGTGATTGTCTTAATCAGTTTCCATCGTTCGATACAATGCGTCTGAAAAATAGCCATTTTATTAAGGTCGCCATATATTTTCCATTCTGAGTCTTTTGACTGTGTTGTGGATCTTCGTCGCCAGTTTGTTGTGGAGTTGTGGCGAAACTTCGTCGCAAACTGTAGTGACCGGTTTGTGCCGGAAGTAAGACACAGAACAAGAAGGTAGACTCAAAACAGTGTATTAGTATAACAAGAATCAAGATATTCAAAGAAGTGTTAATATTAAATAATATAGAAATAAATAAGTTCGAAGGTATTATTACACTGCCTGACCAGTAGCTATCGTTAACTGCTGTTCGTGACTGCTCTTTAACAACTCTTGTTGATTGCTCTCTTGAAGTCACGCAGGTAATTTATATATATATTCAGAGAAAGAGTTCATTCCTCGCAGGAGGGCACCATAACAGGCTGGGATTAACTTGTAGCGCCTGTTTTCAGACATTGCGCAACTCAGTAGTGTCGCTCACAGCGCGTAACTGAAAATATTATTGACAGGTGATCAGTATCAGGAAACAACTGTGCGCAGCACTGTCTCCCCCGCTGCATTAAAGAGATGGATTATCAGTAGGAATACTGATGCCAGCACAGCCGATGTCCAGGATAGTGACGACAGTGCTTTGAGTAGGTGTGGTAATTCAGGAGTGGTAAGTAGGTGTGTTTTATGATAATGCAAGAAATTACAAGACCTCCTACAGAAAGTAGCTGAACAGAGCGGATCTATTAAACTTATACAGCGAGACTATTCTGAGAATCCTAGAAGTTATGCCAGGATTTGTTATCGGAGGCCACAATTTCAACAATAGAAGGTACGCAGATGATCCAGTGCTGATAGCAGACACAGAAAGAGAACTACAAGATCCCCTACAGAAGGTAGCTGAAGAGAGTGACAAGAAAGGACTACAAATAAATTGCAAGAAAACTGAATTCATGGTCATCAGCAAAAAGAGCAGCCCAATATGCCAAATACAAATAGCGATTGCTAAAATCAAGCAGGTACAAAAATTTAAATACCTAGGAAGTTTTTATAATCATATCGCCCCAGGTAAGGCATTTTACTGCCACTCTTTTGCAGGGGGTTACATAGGAGGAAAGTTATGAGAAAGAGTAACAGGTTATAGGGAGTATCAGAAATAGGATAAGAGAAGGATGAGAATACTGATGAGAGTGGAGTGGACGGCGAAAGGAGCATGAGAGAGAGAGCGAGAGAGAGAGAGAGAGAGAGAGATGCAGGTTAGTGAGGAGATGACTATTGACTTTACATTTAAATTCTTGGAGATTGTAGCTAACAGAAAACGGAAAGTCCGACAAAGATCCGAACGCGAATTGGCATTGCGAAGGACGCGTTCCAGAACTTGTGAAGCGTATTAAGAGACAGGAAAATTTCACTAGAAACAAAGTTGAGAGTACTGGACTGAGCGTACCCGCTCGTATTCCCTATTTTAAACTGACATTTTCACTAGCTGTCTCAGTGGGGAGACATTGAGTAAATACTTAGAGTTATGCGACAGTTAGAGTAATGGTCAGCCAAAGTCTTTATCATTGGGCAGAGTTTTAATCAGTTAGTACTCGCTCTACGGATGTCGACTCGGTTAAGAACTACAGACACTGCCAAATATACTATCCCGCGGTTGCGCAGGCTGGGTAAATTTTAACCCTTGGCCCGTGTGTACTCCAAAGAAATATGTCACAGAGTGTTCTGGTTTATTGGCTTGCCAATCATGCATACAACAGGGACTTACTTTTCAATCACCATGTATATAGATGGACCGTTTTCTATGCATATTTTTGTTTTTATTTCTAAAGCTAGAATAAAGCTATAAATCGTGGGTGGTGCATATATTCTTATATGAGGAGCAAATTGACGTGGTGTAATGGTTAACAAGTTTGTCTCTAGATTAATTACGACTGAGTAGTAAGTTCGGTACACACTGGGTGCTCCACACGTTCGGCCATGGGACACTTACAGGCTAGGCTTAGAAACTAATATTCGGAGCTTTATCGGGGTGTAATGGTTCACAAGCTTGTCTAGTGAGACAAATTACAGCCGATTAGTAAGTTTGATTCTAGCAGGTTGTTCCATATTTATAGCCTTGTGATACCTTTAAGCTACACTTAAGAAATGAAAGGACATTTCGAAGGTGTGTAATGATTAGCAAGTTTCTCTCGCTAGATAAATTCATTCCTCACTGGGTGCTCCACACGTTCGGCCATGGGACACTTACAGGCGAGGCTTAGAAACTAATATTCGGAGCTTTATCGGGGTGTAATGGTTAACAAGTTTGTCCAGTTAGACAAATTACAGCCGATTAGTAAGTTTGATTCTCGCAGGTTGTTCCATATTTATGGCCTTGTGATACCTTTAAGCTACACTTAAGAAATGAAAGGACATTTCGAAGGTGTGTAATGATTAGCAAGTTTCTCTCGCTAGATAAATTCATTCCTCACTGGGTGCTGCACACTTTCTGATTTAGCACACATGTAAGCCTCGTTTAGAAAATCATTATTGCCACGTCGACGCGACGTATTGGTTAACCAAGCTTCTCATTAGATCAATTACGACTGAATATTTGCAAGTTTTAGAGAAAATGAAAGCAAAAACAACACACTTAAACTTAACATTAGAAAGAGAGAGTTGAAATTTCTAGGGTACATAATGAGAAAAGAGGACTTGGAAAATTTGATATTCAAAGGACAAATTGAAGGCACGTAAGATAGAGCGAAAAAACACATCACCTGCTTATCAAGTTGGAAAGAAAATGAAAGCAAAATAGACACTTATACTTGACATCAGAAAGAGACATTCGACATTTCTAGGGCACATCATGAATAAAAGATGCTTGGATGATGATGATACGAAAGTAAATATGACACTGTCCAAACCATCAGAATTTTCATAGTATAAATTCATTATGAGTGAGCGCTGGAAAGTCCTCGCTCAGATCCTCTTCTGAAAATCAATTCTTCATTAAGACTGGGAACGATGAGAAACATTGTCATCTAATATCTGGAGTCTGTCAAGAAGCAGGAATGGTTTGATAGACACAACGAAACGAAACCTCAACGGTTATGTAATATCAATCCTCAATGACAATAAATAAATGACATGTAATATCTAATCTACCGTAAGAGAGTGAATGTTGGAATATGTCATCAAAAATGAAAAAGAGACTTGAATAAACAGAAATGTGAATCTAAAGAACTTTTAAGGAAAATAAACACATAAAAAACACTTAAATGCAGAACGACAGCTTAGAAAATTTAATACTACCAGGACATACAGAAAAGAAAAGCACAAAGCGGGTAGTGAGTTCGTCGTCGTCCTGCGATCTTGGCCGAGATAGAACTCACTACACCCCTCCAGTATTCCCTGTGCATTTGGAACCCTGGCGCTGTTTATAGCAAAATTCATAATCTTGTTAAATAGCTGAATACTTGATGCTTCGCCAAGGCTACCAAGGGTGTTTTTATTGTGACACCAACACTGGATGGGTTGCCTCCAGGCCCCATCCTGTTTTTTAAATCATAACTGGAGGGGAGTGACGGATTAATACCTTTCCCAAGGGTACCAGTGCTTATGTGAATGCAGGGTACTCAACTGGAATTCGTACTCTGCTCACCGATTTCTCTTTCCAAGCCGACATCCACTGCACCACAACGCACATCCATCACTGATGTGAGTTACCTATCTGACGGGGTTGTATAAACTGATACTAACAAATAATATGGAGGACTAGTAAGAAGACAAAATTTACTAAGAGCTATATAGGACAAATATTTGTGAAGAACCATGATACTTCACTTCATGAAAATACACGGCATAGAAAAAAAAATTAGTAATTCACGATCCATGATTAGAATATTGCTACCATATATAGTACGGCGTTCCTGCTATTTACCTTGAACCTCTTGATAAAACCCAAAGAATCAGCAATATTATTGGGCCTGATCGACATCACTCACTTTCGCACCGCCGTAGGGTCGCCTCCCTGTGCCTTTTCAATAAATACCCTCATGGCAGTAATTCAGATGAGTCTACCACCACGGTAGTTGATGTGAGTGAGTGGTGCAGTAGATATCGGCTTCGAACGAGAAATCGAAGACCCGTGTTCGAATTCAAGTTAAATTCGTTAAATTTACTTACGTGCAAATATCATAGAGAAAGTTATTAGTTCGTCTTTATTACCCTTCAGCTATGGGTTAAGTAGTAGGGCAGATTGGGTTCTACAGCCTTGGTTGGCAACAGTCTACTGCAGAAAATAATGGCAACCTAAGACGAAAAAGAAATAAAAAATTACGAAACAGTGACAGAGTCCCAGGAACAACCGTAATAAATCTGTTGGTTTGTGTTGCGTGAAATAAAGTTTCTTTTCGCGGGGCTTTCCTCTGAACATATGCACTGGTCAATATATATGTCCGTCTGGTTTAGTCCCGATCTTCTCTTGAAATGAATTGATCGGGGGTGTTGGAGAAGATCGAGGTTGCAGTTCCTCTGCGGTTGAGGAGCAATCTTTTTTTAAAGTGGGGTGGGGGAGTATGTGGCGCCCACATCTACCCGATTCTTCTTTATCGATTTTTCGTACTTCCACTTCCGTATGCCAAACAAATGTCATTAATAAGGCACTTGTTCTCCTTCCTGTGGGAAGGCAAGGCCCCCCCTAGTACTCAATAAGGCTTTGGGCGCTTGGGTTGAAATATCTCCTTAATGATGAGTCATAGCTCACCACTTGGCTGGTGCTTCAAAAAATATGGTTCGCTGAAAGTCTTTCGTCCTCTTGACAAGTTCTGCCGGAAGCAATTCGGTATCGTCGTTGACGAAGGCTGAATATTATGTGTTGTTTTGCTTGCTAGGCGTGATGAGAGTCGGGATATAGAAGAACCGTCAGAAGGAATTCTACGAGAGTATTGTTTTAACAGGATTGAACATTGTCAACACAGTCCAAAATTAGAAGTAAGACCAATAAACAAGCCTAAACTAGGCTTGTTTATTCTCCTTAGTTTTTCTTCCAAGGTTTACTTGCCTAGGGATTGTATGCATATTGTTTCCTTTTATTTCTGCTAAAATATTTTTTAGTTTAATTTCACATACCCTAACCGGTTAATTGTTCAAAGATTTCAGTTATCTAGTGGATGTGTATCAGTTTTCGCATTTCGGGTGTGCTTTTATTCGTATTTGTTGATGGCTTTGGTGTGTTTGAGTCAGCGGTTGGATAAATCAGTGTTTTTTATTATTAAAGTCCAACATTGATCTCAACCAGTTCACTGATGGTTTTACCACAAATTAGAGATTTGATTTGGGTTATTACTAACACTATGTTATTTAGTTTCTTGCAAATAGTCTATAATATTGCTATCAAATATTTCAATCCTCACTAAGTGTCCAATACTTCATGCCTTATGCCAAATCTAAGCTACGCTTAAAAAATCACTATAGCATGCCAGCATCTCTTCTTGTAACCTTTTACATTCTTAAGCACTTCACTATTCAGAATGGTCTAAAGTGCGGAAGAAGCATCGATAGAAGCCCTCAAATAAGTGTAGATGACAGTGATAAATGACTAATGATTCGACGCCAAACTCGAGTGGGTAGCATGACATTTTGTAAAACCCTTAATATTTTGTCTGTCTCCAGATAGATGCCTGCATTTTTAAAACTAACTCTGAATGGACATTTCTCACGACCTCTCGTCTAATAATCTAATTGTGCAACGATTATTTCATTCACGATATAATGATAGTAAATGACAGAAGTTTTAGCTTTATATTTAACATCAAACGTTTCTTTGTGATCGGCGTTTGTCGTATCTAGCAAACTAGAGTCAGGACCACCTGGTGTGAGGTAAGCCATACTATTAGCGTTCTCTAAAGTAGAACTTTGTTTCCTTCAGATAGTTCGGTGGGTGGTTCGGGTTAAAAAGACTGAATTTGGCGGAGGCTGTGTGGGTACGGTTGGATGAAATCTTTGAAAGGTGTAGTTTCGTAACTTTGTCAGTGAGTTAGCAATACACGATGTCTTAAAAGCTGACATAGACAAGACTGCACAGGTGTGATCGGCTGTTCTTGTTGATTTTGACATCAACATAAACTATATATATATCTGTGTGCGTGTTTGTGTGTGTGTATTTGTAGATTATCTCAAACTTTATTCTAGTGGATATTTCGTATTTGAAATAGACTCTCCATTTTTATATATAAAACAGAGTACATAACTTCTATCAGTCGATCAAAATGTCGGATTAAAACTTTAAATATATAATCGAAATCACTTCATGCAAAGCCATAGAACCGCTAAGACACGAGCGGTTAGTGGGTGCGGAAGAATAAGAAAATAGCAACATTGCTAAGGCGTGAGAACAGTAGAAGAGCAACCAGGAAAACAGTATATAACGATGGACAGAGAATTTAAATTTTTGAAGATCAAAATTGCCTGGAAATACTAGAGCAGGAAGAGAGAACCAAGATTTAAACAGCGCGATAAAAAAAAAAAACTAAAAAAAAAACTGTTAGCATATAAATTACGAACAAATCTAATCATTTCAACTGAAAATTAATTTGACATAGTTGCCAGTCTAGTCAGTGAGTCAGTCACTTAAGTGTCGTACGTGATACACGTTTAGGCGATCATGTCTCGAAAGAGACATGACTGACCGAGAAAAAATTTCTCTTGCAGTAGATTGCTATTACTTTCTACGGTAGACTGGTGGCCAACCAAGGCTGTCGAACCGAATCTGTCTTGTTATTTAAACCATAGCTAGGGAGAAGAGGCACCTCGACCTGGTGTAATGGTTAGCAAGCTTGTCTCCCTAGCACCTATTACAACTAAGAATCGAGTTCGATTCTTGCAGGGTACCCCATACTTTCGGCCTTGTGCCACATCTAAGCGGCGATTAGAAAATGACCATAGCTAGAGAGAAGAGACGAATTGAATCCATTTCTCCGATGATATTTGCGCGTAAGTGAATGCATTTGGAATTCGACCTCGGCTCTCCGATTTCTCGTTTCAAGCCGATATCCACTGCACCACAACGTACACAGTCAGTCAGTTAAGTGCCATACGTGATACACTCTTGGGTGATCATGTCCCGAAAGGGACATGACTGACTAGGCAGATGATTATTCCGCAGTAGGTTGCCATTACTTTCTGCGGTAGACTGGTTGCCAACCAAGGCTATAGAACCCAATCTGTCCTGTTATTTAACCCATAAATGAAAGGATGAGACGGATTAATATCTTTTCCAAGGATATTAACACAACGTACCCAAGAAGAATTAAATCTCACCTTTCAGAATTATTATCTATTTCACCACCTGCACATCTAAGGTTATAGCGCATCGCTTTCCAAGTGGTGACTCATGTTTATACTGACCAAGCTCGACGTTGCTTTGGTGGAATTGGAAATCGGCTCTCCAATTAACAATTCCGGACTATTATCCATTTCACTACCTGCACATCGACGCTTGCAGCATCTGGTATTTCCAGTTATCTAAGTACCGTACAGGATCGACGTTGCTTAATTTTGGTGATCGTATGGGAACTGATGTTCGAACGAGATGAGGCCAGCAGTTGAAAAGATACAGCATTCATTATTCTCGCCACATATCGTGGTTGGAATGTTTTCGCTCGGCATTGTATTTTCAAACACGGAATTTCAAATGGCAAAAACATGTTGTTCACGTCACATTCACGCGAAAGATGCGAAAACATTCTTATCTAAGCTGTGATTCGCATACGCAAGTGTTGATGCAGGTGTCTGCAAGGCGACTAAAAACGGTGTAAGATAAAATCAAAGTTGGTAGTCTGTTCGGAAGTCCTAAATACACTATTCAATAGTTAGCGATAAATCCCGGCTGAGACAAAATTTAAATATTTGAAACAAATTTTATCTTGAATTTTTATTAGTCAGCATATTCTCAGCCGTTATTAACTTGTGACTAGTTTTGCTTTCATTTTCATTTTAAAAGTTTATTTTTTTATATCCGTCCAACTGTGTTTAATAAAGACAGTCTAAGCGGTTAAAATACCTTCCTCGACATCTTACCTAGCAATGGATTCAATATAGTCTTTTCACTTTTGAGAACAATTGAAGAATAATCAGGAAGACAGTAGATAATAATTGACATTGCATTTACATTTTTGGATGTCAAAGTTGGCTTGATGCAGCCGGAAGCCAAAAAGTACCATAAAAGAAACTGTTAGCATTTGACTCATGGTTACAGGTAACCAATTCGATTGTAAATTAATGAGACCTTGGTGCCAGTCTAGTTCTTCTATTTGCCCTGTCCTTTCAGTACGTAGGTGATCATGACTTTCTATGTCTCTCTATCCCTGGTGGCTCTTAGCACGCTTTCTCCAGTTACACCCCACAACCCTCGTTTTGTCATCCACTTGATCAGGCCCTTCAAATATGTTATCCGCTCCTTTCCCCTGTCTCTTGTTCCCTCTATCTGGCCTGTTAGTATCAGATTCTCCAAGCCTCCCTTTCTCATTGCGTGTCCTAGGAACTTTAGTTGTCTCTTCCTGATGCTCAGTATTAATTTCCTTTTCGTTTCCATCCTTTCCAAAACCTCATCATTGCTCACATGCTTGGTCCACGATATCTGTAGCATCCTTCTGTAGGACTACATTTCAGTTGCTTCGTTTTTCCTTCATCTTTGATGATATTGTCTAGCATTCACTGCTGTATTGAAAAACTGACATCGCATAGCAATCCAGTACTGTTTTCTTTGTTTCTAGCAAAATTTTCCTGTCTCTTAATACTCTACTCAACTTCTGGAACGCGTCCTTCGCCATGCCAATTCGCCTTCGGATCTCTGTGTCGCACGTCCCGTCTTCTGTTAGAACATTTCCCAGAGTCTAGTACTGCGCTTTTATTCATAAAGCATAGGTACCATAGCGATGAGTAGATAAAAAATATATAGAAAAGGCACAGAGAGGCAACTTTTCTTTTAATATTGCTGATTCTTATTTGGATTTTATCTAGGGGTTCAAGGTAAATAGCAGGAACACCGGATTATATGTGGCAACAGTATTCTAAGCATGGATCGTGAAAGTGCTGGAATGTTTCTTTGTAGCGTCTCTTTTCATGAAGTAAAGGATCATGTCTCTCCACAACTTTCTATCCTATATATCTCTTTGTAACATTTGGCTTTTTACTAGTCCTCCATATTCTATTTCCCAATCGATTTAGAAACTCCGTCTGATTGGTAACTCTTTACTTCTTTTTGTGCTTTTTGTTCTTTGTATGTACTGAGCGTATCAAATTTTCTAAGCCTTTTTTATTATGTGTCCAAAGAATTACAGTTGTCTCCTTTCTGGTTCTAAGTGTATGTGATTTTGTTGTTTCTATTTTCCTTTAACTTTCTTTAGATTTATATTTCAGTTGATTTAAGTCTTTTTTTCATTTGTGATGAGATTTTCCAGCATTCACTCCCTTATAGTAGATTAGATATTACCTGTCATTTATTTACTCTCATTGTGGATTGATATTACATAACCGTTCAGGTTTCATTGTTGTGACCTAGTTAGGGGACAGAAATAGAGACACAAAGAAGGAATAGAGTTAAACAAATATATTAACAAAGAACAGTAGTTAAACAAATAGATAATATAATTTATTAACAAAGAACAGTAGTACAAAACATTTACACAATGAGAAGATCACCAGCGTGACTGTTTGGTCCGGCTGCCAGAGCGATCTGCTGGAATAGACTTCTGCCACAAAACAGAAACTGCTGCTTATTTATAGTTGGAAGAGTTCATGTGTGCATGGGTAAATTACCATAGGACTTTCCTTTGTGTCTGTCAAACATTTTCTTGCATTCTACTTTGGATTTCATCAAGGATCTATAAATCTCCTGCAGGAGCACCAGACCATTTGTGGTAGGAATATTCTAAATATGAGCGAATGGCAGAGTTATAGATATGTAAAATAAATTCTGGAGTGAAATATTATCTAACGCTTCGCAGGGAAACAAGTTTCTTAGCAGTAGACCTAGCAGTGGATTTGTGGGATATAAAATAAAGAATTAAAATCAACTTTCCTCTTCACTTTCACAAAAATTCAGCATGGAGTGTGAAATCCTGGTTTTGCCTCAAAGAAAAAGAAATGACCCCGTGCTTAAAGAAAAAGTCGAATCCGGATTTAGCAACTAGATGTTAAATTGATTTTCTGGCCAATAGAAGCGATTTGCAAGACCCCCCACCACCAAAAAAAAAACACCTCGCGATCCAGTGCGAAAAATTTACAAAGAAAAATAAATGACCCCGTGCTTAAAGAAAAAGTCAAAACCGGATTTAGCAACTACAAATCTGCAAAGAAAAAGAAATGACCCCGTGCTTAAAGAAAAAGTCGAAACCGGATTTAGCAACTAGATGTTAAATTGATTTTCTGGCCAATGGAAGCGATTTGCAAAAACAAAAAACAAAAAAAAAAAGAAAGAAAAAACAAACTTGCGATCCAGTGCGAAAAATCTAAAGGATATATAAATGAATTCGATCAGCGTCATTCAGTGAGGGTTGGAAGCAGCAGAGACGAAAGGCTGAAACGTAACGGGAAAAGCTTTCTTCTTCTTTCTCGTGTGCTGATTCCTTTTACTTCTTTTTTCTCCATCCAAAGACATTCCTACCAAACAAACGCTCATACATACATACATACGTACATATGCATAAACTCTTTCCAACAAATTACTACTCCGAACATTTCTTCAAATCCTGATACGTTTAACTCATTACTTGTTTCTAATTGAACATTAATTTCTACCAATTCTTCTTATTCATTTATTTTAATAAATTTCTATTTTAACATTCAAAATATATATTTTTATTCTTCCACTATTCCACACTAATTCACACATTCTAATCTGCTACCAACCTTCTGATGAAAATCTGATAATAATGATGATGAAAACGAATAAATCTGTATGTTGTAGGAGTTTGATTATGTATGACACAAGGCCGAATCAAGAAACGTTAAACATTTTCCTATGGCTTCAGATTCAATATAGACTTAGAACTTCATGTCAACCGAGAATGTTAACACGATAAAGAGCAACGAGCCACACTCCTGGAAATTAGCATCAGCCACGCCAATGGAAGGTAGAAAGGGGCTCCTCAGATAATTACTAGGGTGCAATTTTGTATAAAAAGCGTTAAAATTAACGATCGATTCTCTGCCACAGTTAAACAGTTGACTAACGGTTAGAATCAAATCAACTAAAATCAAGAATACATTCGTATCTGGAAAAATTGTACATTAACATTACTTATAAACCAAAAAAATAGTTCCAACCTCGCGTGATATTATTCCATCTCCCTCGCTTATTTATTCTTGTGGAAGCTTACTAAAAAAAATGACTACTATAGATTCTATTACTTAATTCAGATTATAATACATTGATATATCCCGAAAAGGAATACAGTATGAAATGATCAGTTGAAGAGTGAAACTCCACACCAGGAATAAGAGATACAGATTTATTGTACTAAGGTACAATTAACAATAATACACATATAGGCAAGCCACGGGTTGGAGCGGAATCGACTATCGAATAGTGAATGCCTTCGCCTAAGACCTTTTTTGTATTTACTAGCCTTCCCACGCAAGGTCAGATGTGACACATGGTCATTTTATAGTGGGTATTCCTGGCCATATAGCCGGGCCAAATAATATCTGTCTATTTTTCCCCAGTCTTGGTTCTACCCTTCGGCGGAACCACGACTGGGTTTGTGCTCTCTGCTCGGAAGCAGAGAGCTGACAGTGTCATAGAGCAGTCAGGCGAATGCCTAAGACCTTTTTGCTCGTTGTACCGCTCGTTACCTTCTTTTTTAAAGTAGAGCATTCTATTCTCGGGGGTGGCAGGATGTTCCACTATAACATACATTCACTTCTAAAACTTCGCTCGAATCACAATAAATTTAAAAACATACATTTTAGTCACACAATTCACCACCTTTCTTCGTCATATTAAAAACAAATGAAAATATACGTGAAATTAAAATAATTAAAAAGAAAAGTTAATTTAGAGAGTTAGGTCTACACACAAGATTTTTAAAAATTTTTACGGTTTATCAACCCTTTCAGGGTTATTTAAATACGAAGCATTTTCTTTAATGTAAGAATAATTCTTTTTTGCGAGTGAATATTGCATATGTGTTTTCAGAATAACAATGATAGTTTCAGATATAATTCCAGCTGTATTTGTCTTGACTTTTGAGATGAGTTAGTATTTACATTATTTACATTATTCAGATTATTATACTGATCTTTATTGCTATATTTACGACGTTTTGACCGTTGTATGCTCCAGCCTAATACAGTAATACGGAGTACTAGAGAAAATCATTGGCGTCAAGGATTGAAATATGAGCTCTGATAAAAAATTCTAGAGAAAATAATTTGCATAAAAAAATTGCTATATGAGCTCTGGTAAAAAAAGGTTACTGAAACATTAGGTTTATAAGTCCCAAGAATTAATACTTTGATGTCCTCAAGGACGCATGGCCTAGTGGATACAGACTTTGGTTAATTCCAGTAACTTTAACGAAAGAGTTGTGAGTTCAAAACCAATGAACAAGTAACTTTTAGGGTGAAGTTAAAGGGCGATAACTACTTGGTTACCAAAAGTAGCTTCGCATATAAAATGATATACCACAGTGATAGAAATAAAAGTTCGAAATTCTTACTACCTGAAGAAGACCGGAGTGTAAAACGGCCGAAGCGTCGTAAACATGACAATAAAGATGAGGGCAATATTGTAAATAGTGATAGTTTTTTACTGGATGAATGTAATGAATCCGACTTTAATTTGAACTCGGCTCTTCGATTTCTCATTTCTATCCGCTATCCATTACATCTTCTTTACATCCGGGCTATATACAAGAGCGTACGACGATTCAAAAAGAATAGAATAGCAAATGAAGGACAATAAAAAAAAAAGCTTCATTAGGTTTTTATTTATTTGCGGTAACCATTTCGATGATAGAATCTTTTAAAAGATCTCTGTAGACATTATGCTGCAATTTACACCTCATTTCTTCATTCAAATAAAATTAATTCTTGACTAGTTCTGCTAACTTATCGAATTTTCCACCTTCCGTACTTTAAGACTCCGTATTAAATTTTGAAAAAAAAAAAAAAAAAAAAGAAAAAACTATAACCAGCTCCGCTTATTCCAAAGCCACATTTAATTCAAAACTAGGAGTGAATCAATTCTTGGTAAAAATTAAAAATGTTCACAAATGAAAATTGTTTTAATACCATTTACTGCGTCTATAAACTCTCCCTCTCTCTTGGACACCTTGACGCAGTGGAATGGTTAGCAGTCTTGTGCCGCTAGAATCATTACAGTTGAGTTATGAGTTCAATCCTCACTGAGTGCACTATACGTTTTAATTCAAAACTAGTAGTGAATCAATTCTTGGTAAAAATTAAAAATGTTCACAAATGAAAATTGTTTTAATACCATTTACTGCGTCTATAAACTCTCCCTCTCTCTTGGGCACCTTGAGGCAGTGGAATGGTTAGCAGTCTTGTGCCGCTAGAATCATTACACTTGAGTTATGAGCTCAATCCTCACTGAGTGCACTATACGTTTTAATTCAAAACTAGTAGTGAATCAATTCTTGGTAAAAATTAAAAATGTTCACAAATGAAAATTGTTTTAATACCATTTACTGCGTCTATAAACTCTCCCTCTCTCTTGGGCACCTTGACGCAGTGGAATGGTTAGCAGTCTTGTGCCGCTAGAATCATTACACTTGAGTCATGAGTTCAATCCTCACTGAGTGCACTATACGTTTTAATTCAAAACTAGTAGTGAATCAATTCTTGGTAAAAATTAAAAATGTTCACAAATGAAAATTGTTTTAATACCATTTACTGCGTCTATAAACTCTCCCTCTCTCTTGGACACCTTGACGCAGTGGAATGGTTAGCAGTCTTGTGCCGCTAGAATCATTACACTTGAGTTATGAGTTCAATCCTCACTGAGTGCACTATACGTTCAGCGTTGCGCCGCATCTAACATGTGATTAGAAAATCATCATTTACTGTGTCTATAAACTCTCCATCCCTCTTGGGCACAGTGACGTGGTGTAATGGTTAGCAAGCTTGTTCGCTAGAATCATTATAGTTGAGTAGAGAGTTCGATCTTCACTGAGTGCCCCATATTTTCGGCCCTTTACCACATGTAACCTGTGCTTAGAAAATTCTACCTCTCCCTATATATGTAACGCGCGTGTAACTTATTTTCAGATAGTGTATTTGTGAAGAAACAAAATGAATGAAAAGACAAGAGAAAAATATTATTAGCCCACGCGTTTAGGGACGCCAAACCAAATTCTTTTCTTTTGCTCGTTCATGGAAGACATTTGGGTTTGAGATCAAAAGATGAATATGAGACAAGAGTTCAGAATTGCAGATTTTATTTCCTGGCATTAACATTCAGACATGTTACTTTTTTTGATCGGATCCCCCAATCTTTAGGTGTGCAAAAGTAAAGGAATATATAGTCTTAAAGTAAATAACATTTAATATTTGGTTTCATAATCTTTCCTTGCAACAACTGCATCAAGTCTGCGACCCATTGACACCAGTAAACTGTTGCATTCTTCATTTGTGATGCTTTTCAAAACTTTTAACGCAGACACTTTCAGTTCTTTTTTTTTTTTTTTTTTTGAGTGGAGTCATTCAACATTCTCTTCAAGTGATGAAATGCATGCTCTCTTATGTTATCGTACAACGATTTACTTGGCCGGTGTAAAATTATCCACTTTTACCTCTAATGAAGTCCTTTGTAGTGTCGTCAGTATGTTTTCAGTCATTGCCTGACTGCATGATAATCTACCTCCAGATTATTTTGGATACATTTCTCTGTAAATTTGCAGACAAAATATTTCCGTAGATTTTTGAATTCATTCTGCTACTATGATAATGAATTATAGAATAAATAAACATGAATAAGCCTATTGAAGAAGCAAGCTCAAGTCAACAAACTGCTTCCATCATCCATCACAGATGAGCTTGTATATTTTGGATCCTAATAATGTCCTTTCTCTCTCCACGCTTTGGCCTTTCTATGACTTTGGTAGAGATTAATCTTGGTATCATCATTCCATAAAATTTTCTTTGAAAATCTTTATCGCTCACCTCTGTACAGCCTTGCAAAATTCAATCTGTCCTTCTGATTCTTAATATTGATGAGTAGTTTACATCTCGTGGTATGGTCTCTATATTTCCGCTCTCAAACTCTTCTTTTGAACGATGGATTGTAAAACATCCCCACTTTCACCCTGGAGGTTGTTGGTGATGTCCCTGTCTGTTGTTTGGGGTTTTTTCTCACTGATCTCACAAAGTTTCTGTCATCAACTGATGTTTTTCCTTGGCCGACTATTTGTATGTCTGTTGTTCAGTACACACGCAGTTTCTTTTTTTCCGGACATTCCAAATTGTTGTGTTGGCTATGCCATATATGTACAATGGTTTTGATCGATTTCCCTTCTTTTCTCGCATTAAAAATGGCTTGCTTTTCTCAGAGACAGCTTTCTCGATTTATGTTGGTTTATACTTTCCATCAAGAAATGCGGTTTTTACAGGTGAAACCCAAGGCTAAAATGAAGGATACTCTTTTCCAATCTTCTCACTTTGTTTTTTTTTCAATTGGAGTAGATACATCTATCTATCGCCCGGTTCACACTCCACCCACGTTTATTGAACAGGTTAAGAGGCTCATCCCTTGTTTCCTGCTTAGGATGTGGTTTCCGGCTTTCTCTTTTCCAATATTTTCACTATTACGTAGCCCCCTGCACATCAGTGGCTCGGGGTGATACGATTAAAAAAAAAAAAAATTCAGAGCTATGTTATATTTAAACAACCAGTCGAAATATAGAGGCTATACCACAAGATGCAAACTACTCATCATCAATAAGAATTGGAAGGTCAGGTTGGAATTTGCAAGGATGAGCGATACAAGTTCTGAAAGAAAAGGCAACACCTTGGTGACAGAATACACCTGTCAGTGACGTGTTCCAGTAGTCAGGCTTACATGAAAAATGGATAGGTTCAAACAAAAGCTTGTATGTCCTACTATGTTTAATACTTCTAAATGTAACTACCAGGATATAAAAGCTGAAAATCTAAACTCTTGTCTCATAATCATCGTTTGATTTTAAACCCAAATGTCTGCAGGGAAAAACAAAACAAAGAAAATGTACTTGGTGTTTTAATACTTTGCGTCATTCGGCAGGATTCGAACCTGCGACCCCTATCCACATAAGGGAAGCTACGATGTGATCTGATACACATTTTTGGTAGATCTAAGCTTATTTATAAATTGAACTTTGTCCCTGTGTGTGTATGTGTATGTGAGCGTGTGTGTGTGTGTGTGATTGTGTGTCTGTGTGTGTGTGTCCGTTACCTATAGACTGATTTTCTTGAAAATTTACACAGTTGTACTATAAGCGTCTGCGAGTGTTCTTAGCTAGGTTTTGTGTCGAGGTATCCCCGATAAATATCGAAAATCGATAATCGAAAAAATCGCGTTATAGAAGGAGTGGTCCGATTTTAATCAAATTTAATACACTCATAGACAAAGACATGAGAAACGATATTCAGAAGTTTCAAGGTTGCAGTTCTCACAATAGTGCAGAGAATCGATAATATATATATATATATATAATGAATTATTTTTGAACATTATTTTTACCGATACTCGTATTTAAGTAGATTTTCTGTTGTTAATTAAACGGTATTTTTATATTTATATCTACCGGCCTGATTATTTACGATAAATTTTTATTACGAAAATGTGTGCTATCCAGAAGGATTCGAACCTGCGACCCTTATTACATAGAGAGGCATACCATTTGATCTGGTACCGTCTTGACCACTCGACCATGAATAGCCTCTTGATCAGACGAGGTTTTTATCATGCTTATGCTTATATATATATATATATATATATATATATATATATATATATATATATATATATATATATATATATATAAGGCAAGATGTTTGTGTGTGTGTCTGTTTATCTGCCTGTATATTTGTATTTTTTCAGCCCTTTTATTTTAGTTTTTGCTTGGGGTTTGGCTTTAAGTAGGTATAATTCTAGTTCTTAGTCTCAGCCATAATACCAATTACTCAGAGGACTTATTTAGCTTTCAAAATTCAGTTTACGACGAAAAAAATCTTATTTGATATCGATACCAGGAAATCAATTACTGCTTAATTAAAAAACAGAATATCTACTTAAATACGAGTATCGATAAAAAATAATATTCAAATAAATCATTTCAAATTGTCGGTTGTTTATAACCAAGTTTCGTTAATCTTCATTATATATATATATATATATATATATATATATATATATATAAGAGTTTTGAAGTTTGCTTGAAGCATTGTGTATTTTAGGTGTATGGGTAGGTATTTGAAGGCTATCACAGTGCGTTTAGTATCATAAAGAAAAGTAAAGAAGGTGTTGAGTATTACCTATTTATTATTCCTTAATATTTCGAGATAAGAATCTGATCTTAAGAATTACTGAACTTGATTTCACGTCCGCTGTTACACCGTGCCTTTAAATCCTGCTATCGCGCACAAATCCTACTATCGCGCTCGCTTATATGAACAATAAACACACACTCATACATGCACTACCACACTTACAGGTACACACACACACACACACACACACACACACACACACACACACACACACACAGTCACTACAATTAACGACAGCAGTAACAGCGAATGAGGATTATTTGTTGCAGAACCGCGCCTTTAAACGAATCGTCCTCTTTATGCATATACGCAGATATAGACACATATACATATTTACACATACATACATACATACATACAAATGTGTCTATGTATACACGTACATATACACACAGATGCACACATTCATCCATATCTACGTTTAAATATTGTGTTCACACACTTACATACACACCTATGTAGACCAGACATGCTATAATTAATACTAACACATAATTACGCAAGTATATGAACAAACATCACATATACACTCAAAATACGCATACATATGCATACTTACACACACACATATATATACATACATATGCACACACAAGCATTTATATACATATATGTATACACATATGCAAAAACCTTCTAGATATACATATAGATTTCTTTTCTGTACACACGCTTATATATATATATATATATATATATATATATATATATATAAACCTTTCTGTCCAACATCTTTACTGTTGAAATGTCTTCACTCGCTTTCAAGAGGTCTACTCCTCTTGTCTACTGACCTGAGCTTCATTTATACAGAAAATTTAGACCCTCTCTGTCTTACTGTTCGAGATGCTATTGGAGTTTGAAACCACGTCTTTCAGTGATCAATATATACGAAAAAAGAATTTGTATGAACTGGAAATGGATCCTTCAGAAATTTTGACAGTTTAAAACCACTGAGCTTAAAACATATATATTTGTAAAAAATTTCACACAAACCGTCTGGCCTACATAAAAATACACTTCCCTCAAAAGAACGTGCATTCTAAAAAACCCAGTCAACCTAGTCGATTATACATTTAAACAAAGTTAACAATAAATTGTTTTATAAGCGATGGCAGTCTGTTTCATGCTTAAAAACAATTTAAAGCACACTTGTATCCATAAATATACCATACCTATATTTTATCATATATATAGTGTATCGAAGCAGCAGATAATTTTCTAAACATATACTGTTAAATATAACAGACAATGAATGTCTATTATTTTTAATCATCAGCTGTTCTAAACATTTGTCTTTAATTTCGGGTGAAAATAAATATATACATACGTGCGTCTGCTATTCGGTGACTGTTATCGTCGCATAGCAATGTTTTATGTCAGCACAAGATAACATCGTTTTTGATGGTTGATGTCTTTATGTTAACGTCCATGTAACATCTCTGAAGAGGGTTCATGTGAACCGAAAGCTTAGAACCAGCATCTCCCAGATGAGATCAAGTCCCAAGTAGGCATCTACGCAGATGACACTACAATATACTCCCGCACCAGTATGAAACCTGTCGTGTCGGACAACATAATCTCGCTGCTGACCTTGAACGGGATCTACACTCTGTGGTGAACTGGGGCAAGAAGTGGCTTGTCAACTACAATTCATCTAAGACCAAGCTGTTGTCTGTCAACCATTACAGGCAACCTCTCCTGTCTCCCATAAGCATGGACCAAGCGATTCTCCCGGAGAGCAATGCACTATGCCTCCTCGGACTTACCCTGTCCTCAGACCTCAAATGGAACCACTATATTGAATCCATAGCAAAATCTACTGCTAAGAAGGTTGGGTCACTATGTCGATCCAGGATGTTTTTTCCGCCTGACTCCATCCTGCATATATACAAGTCAACCATCCGTCCATGCGTGGAGTACTGCTGCCATTTATGGTCAGGTGCCCCTGCCATTCTTCTCAGTGTTCTTGACAGGTTCCAAAGGAGAGTCTGTAATGTGATAGGTACTGATTTGGCGGCTCGACTGCAGCCACTTCCCCATCGTCGAAATGTGGCCTCCCTTTGTCTGTTCTATAAATAATTTCATGGCTTCTGCTCGGACGAACTTAAGTCACTGGTGCCTCCTCTACAGGTGTTTACCCGTGCAACCAGACTGGCAACTGGGTCCCACCCATTCACAGTCAGGTTAGCCAAATGCAGACGACAATTCTACTCCTGCAGCTTCTTCTCTCGCATTTCCCGCCTGTGGAACTCGCTCCCGTATTCTTGCTTTCCTGACGGCTACAACATCCAGAAATGTAAATGAAAAGTCAATACTCATCTATTAACCACTGGACTCTAGCTCTCTCCCCAACCCCGTATATCCTTCCCTTTCTCTCCACCTATGTATCTGTCATCGCACCTGCATTCTCAGCTTTCTATTGTTCCTTTCTAACTAGTTTGTACTCCTCACTCTTTTCTAATTAATCTTTTTACAGTTATGTAGTCCCCTGCACATCAGTGTCATTTCCGCCTTGCTAAGGGTGAAATGATTAAAAAAATAAATAAATAAATAAAAAATATCAAAATTTTGGACAATTTTTGTCTTTATTTTCACTTGAAATGAAAGCCAAAATACAAAGTTAGAACGGTCAATGATTAAACATAACAGACATTCATTGTCTGCTATATTTAACAATATATGTTTAGAATATATATATATATATATATATATATATATATATATATATACATACATGGGGGTCGATAAAGTTCGTATGTACTTAAAAATCTTTTTAACATTATTTGTTTTTGCGATTTTTAAAAGTGCACACGGACTTTATGGATACCCTATATATATATATATATATATATATATATATATATATATATATATATATATATATCATGTTTTACTTCCAGAGTACGCGTCCGTATCATATGCTGCGTAGCTCAAGGCAACCAGATAAACGTCTTACAGCAATTAACATCCTGTTCATCGGCGGGTTTATTAAAACCCAAAAGGATAAAACTAGAAATACACAAATATGAGTAGTTTAGTCAAAGTCTTTGCCAGGATTCCTCATTGGTGGTCACAATCTGAACAATATAAGATACGCTGATATCACAGTGCTGATAGCAGACATAGAAGGAAAATGCTGGTACCAGCTACAGAAGGTATTAAGATTAATTAAATTAAATTTTATTGATGCTTAGTGCTCAAACTGCTCTTTTTCAATAGTTGACTGGTCGAAAGATATTTTCGGCAAGCATATTTTTTGTCATTAAGTGTTTGATTGAGATAATGAATTAATAGAATAATAATAAGTGGAATAATTTTACTAAATGATTGTCAGGAATGTGTCTTCTTGATGTTATCGGTCGGATGGAGGCGATTTCAGCCTACGGTATCTTTAGAAAATGACTGAAAACCATACCATAGATGGACTCAAGTCTTGTGAGTAAAATTGAGTAGACAGCTTTCTTGTGACCGAGAGTTTGATCGACCTGTTCTTGTTCAGATTGTTGTTCACGCTAATTAACGCGTCTCTCCCAGAAACTGTAACTAAAGTCCGTTCAGCGGAGTTGCAGTAAAAACTACCGGTGGGCTCTGTGGGTTTTGAACAAACACAAGTGTGCCGGAGCAAGCGTCTGCAATGAGGATTAGCTATCCTCCCCAGTAAACGGGTATACTCGAATACGAGTGATCAGCCATGATATTGGGTTGGCAACTAAATTCGCGCCGTATTTACATTTAAATTTTTTTAAAAATGTTAAATAAAAATAATAACATATTTATCCATAATGAATTTGCCCTTGTGGCTTAGGACTTCTTTGCAAATATTAACAAGATTTTCAATACCTTGGTGGTAGAAATCACCCGATTTCGATTCGAAAAATTGATCCAACCAAACTCTAAATTTTGCATCAGTATTGAACAAAACTCTGCGCATAGCATTTGAAAGAAATCGAAAGAAGTGGAAGTCCGTTGGTGCCAAATCAGGAAAGTACCAATCAGGAGTAGTTCTTTCAGTTATAGCACCGTCTTCATACACAGAACAGGTGTAGCGGGCAGCTTTTGCGGCTTTAGAATCTCGATTAAAAGCAAAAAGAAGGAGGTGCTCATTT
The DNA here is from genome assembly GCA_037127315.1 of Ascarosepion bandense. NCBI lineage: Eukaryota > Metazoa > Mollusca > Cephalopoda > Sepiida > Sepiidae > Ascarosepion > Ascarosepion bandense. Next base: position 1,276,158 of record JBBBDQ010001555.1, on the reverse strand, counting down.
TTCTTAACTTGACGTTCCATTTTGATGATCCGAAAATAAACAAAATGTAGTTAAAATTAATTTGAAAAAAAAGTTTCCTAAACAATTCAAAAATAGATTTCTCGAGAAACATAGATTTTAAAATCTAAAAACTTCGGGAGCTTAGTTGCCAACCGAACTTATGGAATAATGATATATATATATATATATATATAGTTATCCGTAAACAGATCTGTATCAGAGAGTATCAGTACGGTGAGACATCCAATTGCTTCTAGCCATGATTGAAACCCTACCTCTGAGCTATGGGCGCTCGGTAGAAAAAAAAACAGACTTTAGCGTGTTATACACAATGTAAGAACACGCTAGTAGCTGAGAATGTTCACATTCATTACTGAATGAACAATGCGTAGATCCGTGAGTAGCTACTGTTTTTGCAAAGTCTACCATTCTTTTATATATATGCTCTCATGACGATTGAGCTCTCTGGAGAAGAAAATTTTAAAAACAGTTTCCACTTCTGCTATAAGCGTGACTCTTCAGAAATGAATTGAGTTCTTTCGGTGACTGGCGTGTGTATACACTGCTTATATACAACACGTTAAAATTTCCCTTCTCTGGATCGACTCCAACTGACACCAAATCGATCGAGTTTCGATCCGGGCCAGAAGCAAGTGGATGTGTCTAGCTACACTGATGAGCTGCGATACAGCGAAACAGGCTTGGATGTGGATGACTAATATATATATATATATTATAAATTATATTTTAGAACATGTACATAATTTTTTTATATATATCCACCAAAAATCGTACATTTGTTTCGACATTGAAACTTCAATGTCTCATCAGGCGGTATGGATAGGAACGGAACGCCTCTTTTCTCATATTTGGTCAGTTCACAGCTCTATATATTATATATCGAGCACTGTTTTAAATTAATGTTTAGGACGTTGTAAGTATTCTTTCTTCGTTCTGTATTCACTCGGATATATATATATATATATATATATATATATAACAACTACAGGGGATAGAAATAGGACAAAATAGAAAATGTTTTTTATTTTAGGAATTTAGACAACAAGGTTTGCGTTTACGCAGATGCGGCTATACAGGCGCGCCAATGAAAGACGTTGAAGATTGTAAATTTGAAAATATTATTTTGATTCTGAGTTCATTTCTATTCTGTGTTTTGGGTGTATATTCTATTGAATTTCCTGTGTATTATTTTTCTCTTTGCTTATGTTTCTTTTACTTTTATTAATATATATCTCTCGCATTGTGATAATAGAAAATCTGCCCAAAATGGTGAAACGTTGTAAGAACCTGGACCCAAAATTTTTCTAGGTGATCTGGCTATTAAAACGCTGACAAAAATGTTCGTCTTAGTAAGTACTAGCTTTAGTGAAATCAAAATTGTTGTCCGTCTCGTTAATAATTATATATATATATATATATATATATCGGAGCGGATTCACGCATACATGTATACACATATACACATATAAGTATACGAGCAACTTTTTATATACCCCTATACATAACGACAATGTACGCCTGTGTAGACTTAACTCCCAAGCGAGGTGGTATATTTTCTTTTCATACGTCTTAATAAACATTATACATATATATCCATATATATACCAGCATACCTCATTCGAATTATTGATACTAACCTGTACACATATGGTTAGAATGATCAGTACATGAAGGTATAATCAGTTCAAGAATGCACAATTGACTGCATCCAAGGTTAACATAACCCACATATAATCAGGTGTTCTCACATGATGAAAATATAATTAGGTCCATTCTTATATATGAAATACACTTATACTTAGGTGCTCCCTTATACACGCAATAATACATACAATAATATATAAAAAAACATGAACAAAATTCTATAGAAGCAAGCACAAAATTAGGTGCACCCATATATATGAGAAACATATCACACCTTACACTTAGGTGCCCCATTATACACGTGAAATATTTATGTCGAATTCATTATAGTGAATTCACGTACAATTACATAGTTCATGATAGGATATTTCCTTTAAAATTTCGTACACCAATAATATAAAGTCATTGTGTACTTAGATTGGCGTGTCAACCCATTATATGGATGGCATTATCCTCCCTTCTTTGATCCGTAAAATCCTCCAACGAATGATCTACACAAATGTGAGAGAGCTGGCAAGTGTGTCGAAACTGGGTGATTCTACGATTTTATGTGTTTGAGAGTTTAAATTTAAAAATTTGAAAATTATTTCATTTCTCTGATTTAATAATTGGCTACATTCCCTGAATTTGATAACTCTAATCTTTTTGTTTAAGCATAAATTGCATTTGCTTCTAAAGCTATTGGGAGTTTGAGATTTCTCTATGATCTTCCATTCAATCTGAGGGTAAAGTTGTCTGTCTTTTAATTTCCAGAAATGTTTAGAGAGAGCGGTTTGATGTTTTAGGTGGTGTTTAGAAAATGATTGAGTGTGATTATATATGCTCTGATCTAATAAGCTAACTAAGCTCATTGAAATGAATTAAAATTTATAACCAATTTAAATGACGTGTTGAGTTTTTCTTTATAGATATCACATTGCTCTGGATAACATCCATTGAGCTCTCCATATAAATATAACACTTAATATTTTATATTAAGTTAATCTTGTTGGATTATCCTCACCAATTACGGACTAGAAACACACACACACACACACACACACACACACACACACACACACACACAAACACACACACACACACACACACACATATATATATATATTGTCATCCGCAGACAGATCTGTTTCGCCCTATCACAGCTCATCAGTACGGTTAGACTCCGATTGCTTTTTTACTAAGGATTGAAACCCGACCCGAAATGGCGTCAGTCGGCGACTCTACCCCTGGGCTATGGGCGTTCGGTGGAAGTAGGCAGACTTTTTAGCGCATATCATGATATGCGCCCAATAGCTAGAGCGCTCTAATTCATTTCATTGAATGAGCGATGCGGATATATATATATATATATATATATATATATATAGAGAGAGAGAGAGAGAGAGAGAGAGAGAAACACTTAACACATAATTAAACGGTTTTAAATCCAGAATTTATTCCAACAACGTAAAAAAGTAATTTGCATTGCTGAAATATATTCTGGATTTATAACCATTTAATCATGTGTTGAGTTTTCCATTCAATATATATGCTCGGGTTTCTATCGATTGAGCGTTCTTTTTTATCTAATTGATATCTTATATTAATTAGATACGATCTTTGGATTATCCTCTCCGTTTTTACAGGTTACCATTCTCTCTCTTATATATATATATATATATATATATATATATATACAGAAATTACGTTGGTATGATAGAAAGTTATTTGCTTGTTTTGAGTGACGTCGGGTATATCTCGTGTTACAATACGAACCAATTTTCTTATTAGCTTTAATTGAAACTACATTACAAATCATTGCTTAACGGGCGTGTCTATTGACACGGACAGAAAAACAAACAAGTCGTTATACTATTCATAATATTAATAAACTTAATTCATAAATTAAATTTCCCCGTGAGTCAAGACAGAAATTATATTAGCAATAGAAATTATGGATTGAAAGATTTCGAAAATGAGCTGAGTGAGGCTTGAGAATAAATTAGCAATGTTGTCAGGTGATGAGGTCTTCAATGAACATGCTAACTTAAAATACACATCGCTTGTAGGTACCTCTTTATAAGAAATGCAGTCGACTTTATCGATTATCGACTAGTTACTATATGAAAGAGAGAGAAGGCAATTTTATTTCCGTACTGTCAATATCAAGCAGCTAGTTTTAACTTCTATAACGAAATTAGTTTTGCCAGTAACGATGACAAACGATTAGCCTGTAGCTAAATTTATACATTCTCTACGTTTTCTCCGGCTAAGCGTATTCCCAAGGCACTAATGCAATCTTCTGGCCAAAAATGAATGCTTCCCTCTTTGGCTACGATCTAGACAGCTTTCTAAGGAAATTAGAAAACGGTTTCGGTGAAAAAATGGAATCTCTAAAATTCTTCCGTGTTTTGAGTTAGATGGTATTAGAAGCGTTTATTCCCAACTTCATTAAAATAATCGATTTTGATTTTATGTGTATCATTATGGATATGTCTGAAAAGTATGTTATATTTGTATAAATAGATGGAATTAGGTAGGTTAATTTTTTGAAGTTTATTAAAAAACGCTTTTGATTTTAAATCAGAACAGTCTTTTCTGTAAAAACTTCTAAGGTAATTGTTCAAATGAACATTCGTCTATGCTACCTAGACCCTATGAATTAAAGCACAGGACTTGATTGGCGACATGATCTCATCATTTTACGGATGAACTGGATAGATATAACCGCAAGTTCTATGCTAGCAGTTCTTTCTACAACGCTTCTCGCTTTTAGAAATTCTTTCAGGCTTTTTGCTCCCCAGTCAAATTTGAGGTTGAAAAATTTAAATGTAATTTCAATCGTTATCTGTCTTCTTAATCCCTGTATTTTTGTTGTTCGATCTCTCCCTAATAATGTTTTGCTTTTTCTTATATTCATTCAAACCTCAGGACAAAATTGAATGCTTCTCTCTTTGGCTACGATGTAGACAGCCTTCTAATGAAATTAGAAAACAGTTTCGGTGAATAAATGGAATCTCTTAAATTCTTACGTTTTTAGAGTTAGGTGGCATTAGAAGCGTTTATTCCCAAGTTTATTAAAGTAATTGCTTTTAATTTTATGTGTATCTTTATGAGGCTGTCTCAAAGGTATGTTATATCTTTTATAAATAGATGGAATTAGGGACGTTAATTTTTTAAAATTTATTATTTATCTTGCGTCTTAGTGGTTTTACTGCTTTTCTTTTGGACAAATTAAAAAAACGGTCTTGTCACTTCGAGGGCATAATCGATCATGGCTCTGCACAGATTTATTTTCTTCATTGTTTGCGAATTGCTATGATTTTTTTTGTGAAAATATTAACCTGGACAACAGTTGCTTACTCCAGGGTTTTGAATTCTGAATCGTCTCTCTATCATCAGGGCATGACGATTATGATCGACTACAATTTTCTTTCTTTATTACATGTAACCCTTGATGAAAAGGACACTCGAAATGGGACTCACTAAAGGAAGCAATAGTGACATCAGCAAACAACATTTCCCCAAAGGAAATCAGGCGCAGAAAAAGAAACAACAACAAAAAAAAAACAAAACGTGTGGATGACTGAAGAGATACTCGACATGATGCAAAGGAGGCAGAAAATAATATCAAGACATGGAACTACACAAGGAAATGGAATGGCTCAATGACAAATGTACAAAAGTAGAGTAGATTGAAGAAGTCTAGTGCAGCACCAAAACAGAAATACAACACGCTCGTGAATGACCTCAACCTACAGAAAGAATACACTAACAATTGAAAATCCAATATGAAGAAAAAATTTGAAAAGGACAATCGAAATGGGACTCACCCAAGGAAGCGACAGGGACATCAGCAAACAACATTGCCCCAAAGGAAATAAGGCGCAGAAGAAAAAACGAATGGATTGAAGAGATTCTCGACATGATGTAAAGGAGGCAGAAAATGATATCAAGACATGGAATGGAGTACAGGGAACTACACAAGGAAATGAGAAAATGCAGACAGACTAAAGAGGAATGGCTCAATGACAAATGTGCAGAAGTAGAAAGACTAAGCAGACATAATAAATCAAACATGCATAAAGAAATAAAAGAACTGTCAGGAAAAAACTTGCTCTTCAACAGGATGCATAAAATCCAAGGATGGAACAATCATATTGGAGAAAGAGGAAATACTCCAACGATGGGAAGAATATATAAAAACTCTTTTACACGACAAGAGAGAGTAACCGATAATACACAAAGATGAGGACTGACCGGATTTATTAAAGTCTGAAGTGGAATCTGCAATAGCCAAACTGAATAGAAACAAAGCAGCTGGACCAGACGGCATAGTCATAGAGCTGCTGATAGCCCTGGAAGAATTTGGCATAGAGGAAATTACAGAAATAATAAATTAAATTTGTAATAGTGGTGTATTACCAGATGACCTCAGCAAGTCGATCTTCATAGCACTGCCTAAGAAGCCAGGAGCAAACGAATGCGAACTCCACACAAGCATCAATTTAATGAGCCATATAACAAAACCGATCGTTCAAATCCTGATGAAGCAGAATCAGACCAGAGATAGGACAAGAACAGTGCGGTTTCGTCAAAGGCACTGGAACAAGGAACGCCATATTTATCATCAGGATGCTCTCTGAAAGAGCAATACAAATGAAGAAGGACTTGAATCTATGTTTTATTGATTATTCAAAGGCGTTTGACAAAATACGCCTCAAAGAATTGATGGAGATGCTCGGCAGCCTCGACATATTTGGGAAAGACCTAATAGAAATCAAGAATCTCTACTGGCAGCAAACCGCCTAAATACGGATAGGTAACGAATTCAACAGATATACAAAGTTAGAAAGGGGTGTAAGACAAGGATGTGTCTTTTCACCGGATCTATTCAACTTGTACAGCGAGACTATTCTGAGGACCCTAAAAGTTATGCCAGGATTCGTCATCGGAGGTCACAATTTAACATAAGATATGCAGATGATAGTGCTGATTGCAGACACAGAAAGGAAACTACAAGACCTACAGAAGGTAGCTGAAGAGAGTGACAAGAAAGGACTAAAAATAAACTGCAAGAAAACTGAATGCATGGTTAACAGTAAAAAAGGCAACTCAAAATGCCAAATACATGTGGGGGGGATACTAAAATCAAGCAGGTTCAAAAATTTAAATACGTCAGAAGTGTTCTAACAGAAGACGGAAATTGCAACACAGAGATCCGAAGGCGAATTAGCATGGTGAAAGAAGCATTCCAGAAGTTGAGTAAAGTATTAAGATACAGGTCAATTTTGCTAAAAACAAAGAAGAGAGTACTGGATTTCTAAGCGATGTCAGTTTTTCAATATGGCAGTGAATGTTGGACAATATCATCGAAGATGAAGGAAAAACTTGAAGCAGCTGCAATGTGGTTCTACAGAAGGATGCTGCGAATATCATGGATCGAGCATGTGAGCAATGATGAGGTTTTGGAAAGGATGGAAACCAAAAGGAAACTAATACTGAGTATCAGGAAGAGACAGCTGAAGTTCTGGGACATGCAATGAGGAAGGAGGGCTTGGAGAACCTGTTACAAACAGGCCAGATAGAGGGAAAAAGAAACAGAGGAAAGCTAAGAATAACATATTTGAAGGACCTGATCAGGTAGATGATGGAACGAGTGTTGCGTGGTGTAACAGGAGAAAGTGTGCTAAGAGCCACCAGTGATAGGGAGGTATGGAAAGCTATGTTTGCCTACGTCCTGAAAGGAGAGGGCACATAAAAGAAGAAGAAAACGTTTAAAAGAAATAATGTATTTCATACCATTTTTTTTATTTATTGCCAAGTGGGTAATTTTAAATGAAAATAGAATGGTTCTTTTGTTAATACTGCACAATAACATGTGCATCAAATGAATTGTTCTGGTGTCCAGTTTTTGAGCTCTCTTCCCCATGCTAGTCTCTTCTTCTTATTGGCTGGCCGAAGCAAAGGCTTTCTGGCTGCCTTGTAAAATTTTGTAAAGTAATAATAACAAAAGAATCATACTGTTTTCATTTGGAATTATCCACTTGGCAATAAATACTAAAAATAGTATTAAATACATATTTTTTTTTAAAACTGGGGTTGCGTAATAATTGTGGCCGGTAGTGTAAATTGTCATAATTTGGGAAATATATTGTAGTAGATGCTCGTTGTTTTTTCTAGGATTTGGAATTCACAGTACTTTTCTCTCTGCTGGAGACGTAGATGTTATTATTCTCCACGGAGTCTGTGTCTTTATTATCTATGAACGGCCATGCTTCTTGGCAAAGATATTAAAGTGCTTTCTCGTTGCTTTCTCCACTGTTTTAATTCTTAATTTTTATCCCATCTCTTCGACAAGATGTCAGCCATGACTCAAAAGCCCAATTCATCCTGCTGTGTAAAAAAAGTGATTCATTATAGCTGCATATTTTCCAAGGAGCATTTGTGTGAAAGTGAACGCTACGGAGGATGGATATAAGGAGGGTTTAACTTCACAATATAAAAAGCGCTTTTTCATTGTAATGTGACAGCTTTCATATTGACATGCATTTAAAAAAAAATGACCATTTTAGAATGACAAGGCCTAAAAGCCACTCGATGTAGTGGTTACAGATTAAGAGGTACAGTTTATGTGTATATGAGGGGAAGATAACTGTTAGCTCTAGACTTCTCTAAGGAAATGGATTCATACTTTCTATAAGGGTATTTGCACGAAAGTGATTACTACGAAACTCGACTAGAATTCGAACACGGCTCTCCAGATTTTCGTTGCTAGCGGCTATCCATTATATTACTCAACGACAGAAAAAACACGAATATCCAGGAAACAAATTAGAAAATAAATATAGTTATTACTCAACCTCACACACCGATTTTCCGGCACACTTTGTTACATAATTGTACATACTTACGCTTTTTGCCGGACAAATCAATTTCGTGTGATAATTAAAAGATACCTTAGTAATTTTTCGATGCCGGATAAAAATGAATATGTCCACGCAGAAAGCGAATTTGCAAATGCTAATTCTTTGCATAGGTGATGAAGTAAACAGAAAAAATAATTGAAATTTCTATATTGTTCAATTTTTGTTTTTGTTACGAGCTTCTGCCATTTTTTATGTTGTGGTTTTAAAAAAGAAAAATTGTATGACTTTTATGCCCTCGAAGTTTCTCTAAATGCAAATGATTAGAAATCTTTTTTTCTGAAATTCTGGTATGAAATACAATAATAAACCTTCACTTACGACCACATAACAGTGAAATACCGGTTCCCACACGATCACCGTAATTAAAATATGATCGGACCGTAACTAAATGGGTGACCGCTTGGGACTACCATATCCGTTAAGTCTGGATCTTCGAATGCTATAATGGATATCTGCTCGCAATCGTTAATCAGAGTGCCGAGTTCCAATTACAGTCGGAGTCTTTGTATTCCTTTAAGAGCAAATAGCCTTGGAAAAGGTATGAATCTACCTCGTCTATCCAGATTACTTAGTAGGTCTTGTATCGGTAAATTCCATACAAAACATATTCGACATTTATTGACCGAGCAGTTAATATTAATGTCGTTTGAAAATTATACAACCTTTCTTTTTAAAAAAAAACTCTTTAATGAAAATTCTTCTTCTTCTTCTTCTTCTTCTTCTTCTTCTTCTTCTTCTTCTTCTATGTACCTTATCCTTTAAGGACGTAGGCAATCATGGCTTTCCACGTCTTTCTATCCCTGGTAGCTCTTAGCCCGCTTTCTCCTGTAACATTTCACAACCCCCGTTCTGTCATCCACCTGATCAGGCCCTTCAAATATGTTATCCGCTGCTTTCCTCTGTCTCTTTTCCCCTCTATCTGGCCTGTTAGTTTCAGGTTCTCCAAGCCCTCTTTCCTCATTGCATGTCCCAGGAACTTCAGTTGTCTCTTCCTGATGTTCAATATTAATGTTTTTTTCGTTTCCATCCTTTCCAAAACCACATCATTGCTCACATGCATGATCAATGATATCGCAGCATCATTCTCTGGAACCACGTTTTAGTTGCTTTAAATTTCTCCTTCATCTTCAATGATATTATCCAACATTCACTGCCATATTGAAGAACTGACAGTACATAGTAGTCTATACTCTGTTCTTTGTTTTTAGTGAAGATTTTCTGTCTCTTAATACTCTAGTCAACTTCTGGAATGAGTCCTTCGCCAGGCAAATTCGCCTTCGCATTGCTGTGTCGCTCTTTCCGTATTACACTTCCCAGCTATTTAAATTTTTGTACCTCCCTGACTTTAGTATCCCCCAAGTACCGAGTTCTAATTCGAGTCGGATTCTTTGTATTCATTTGAGAGCAAATAGCCTTGGAAAAGGTATGAATCTACCTCGCCTATCCTCTGTCATAGATTACTTAGTCGATCTTGTATCGGTAAATTCCATACAAAACATATTCGGCATTTATTGACCGAGCAGTTAATATTAATGTCGTTTGAATATTTTTTTTAATCATTTCACCCCGAGCAAGGCGGAAATGCCACTGATGTGTGGGGGGGCTACATAACTGTGAAAAGATTAATTAGAAGAGAGTGAGGAGTACAAACCAGTTAGAAAGGAGCAATAGAAAGATGAGAATGCAGGTGTCATGACAGTTACATAGGTGGAGAGAAAGGGAAGGATATACGGGGTGGAGAGAGAGCTAGAGTCCAGTGGTTATTAGATGAGTATTGACATTGCATTTAAATTCTTGGCGGTTGTAGCCATCAAGAAAGCAAGAATATGGGAGCGAGTTCCACAGGCGGGAAATGCGAGAGAAGAAGCTGCAGGAGTAGAATTGTCGTCTGCATTTGGCTAACCTAACAATGAATGGGTGGGACCCAGTTGCCATTCTGGTTGTACGAGTAAACACCTGTTGAGGAGGCACCAGTGAATTAAGTTCGTCCGAGAAAACTTTTCTCTTAAAAAAAAGTTTTTAATGAAAATAGCTATCGAAATTCTACTTCTTTCACTCTTTCGAATATTAATGACGTCTTCCTGTATAGTTTGCTTAAAGTTTAGTGGAGCACAAACATATTGAATAATGTCATTGTTTTCTTTTCGAGTTAAATGCGGCTTACAGCCTATCACGTTGAATACACCGGTTCTCGCTCGATTACCGAAGTTAAGCAACGTTGAGCCTGGTCAGTACTTAAATGGGTTACTGCTTGAGAATACCAGGTGCTGTAAGCGTATAGTCACGGACGTGCATTGTGGTGCAGTGGATATCGGCTCGGAAAGAGAAATCGGTGAGTCGAGTTCGAATTCCAGTTGAATACCCTGCATTCACTTAAGCACTGGTACCCTTGCGAAAGGTATTAATCCGTCCATTCCCTCCAGTTATGGGTTAAATAACAAGGGTAGGATTTGGGGACCCTGCTCTTAAAAACAAATCGCAATGATTCTTGATACTTGAAAAGAAAAATGTTGTAAAAATAAAAATAACCTTACCCAAATTCATTGGTTATGACCTTAAATGTTCCCATAAGGATTGATAGGTCGTTAAACCTCGAAACAAACAAACAAATCGTGTTAAATGCGCTATACATATCAGCTATTGCTGCTGTTGGAAGTTTTCAACCTTCCCTTATTTTGTTAATTTTTTGTTTTGTTTTTTCTAATAATTTATCTGTTGTATATAGCTGATGGTTAAGTCATTTCTGAATGCTATGTATGACGTTCACATGAGAGTCTAGATCTACCAAGGTTATCTCAAAATATGATTCGAGTTCTCATGTTAATATTTTAGTCTTGTATTACATTGCGGTTTTGAGCCAAAAAATATTCCTAGCGTAGTTTATTCAGTATTCAATTACTTGATTTCTCATGCTAAGAGTCTTTGTTAGAAATGAATTGAATATTGCCGTCATCTGTTCTGTTGCTTCTTTTATCTATTTAGAGATTATTGATAACATACACAAAAGAATTTGCCATGTTATCGGTTCTGATCTGGCATCTTAGTTTCAGCTACTTTCCCACTGCTTCCCTGTGCCTTTTTTTAACATAAATATTATCATATTAATGGTACTGAAGTACTTTCTTTTTCAGTCAGTCAGTTAAGTGCCATACGTGATACACGCTTTGAGCGATCATGTCTCAAAAGAGACATGACTGACTGGGCAGAAGATTATCCCGCAGTAGGTAGCCATTGCTTTCTGCAGTAGACTGGTTGCCAGCCAAGGCTATATAAACCAATCTGTCCTATCATTTAACCCATAACTGGAGAGAAGAGATGGATTAATATCTTTCCCAGAGGTATTTGTGCGAAGGTAAATGGAAGGAATTCAAATGGAATTCGAACTCGGCACCCCGATTCGTTGTTCTGAGTCGATATCCACTGCATCACAAAGCACATCCTTTGAGGTAAGTCAAATTTTCTTTTAGGTAATTCAAATGTACAAATTTAAACTTATTACGAATTTGGTGTCATGATCTCATCACTTAACAGATAAAAATTGTTAGATGCAACCGTAAGTTCTATGAAAAGATTTTCTTCACTCTCACTCATTTCCTGCTGAAGTATTTGCTGGCTTCTTGCTTTCCAGCCAACTTTGATTAAGGAAAGACTAGAAACAACCGAAATGTGGTTCTACAGAACGATGCTGAGGATACAAGGAAGTGAAAATGTTAACAATGACAAGGTTTTGGAGAGGATGAAAACGAAAAGGAAACTTATACTTATCAGGAAAAGACATCTGAAGTTTCTGGGACATGTAATGAGGAAGGAGGGTTTAGAGAATCTGATACTCACAGAACAAAAAGAGGGAAAGAGAGAGACAAGGAAAAGGTTTTGGAGAGGATGAAAATGGAAAGGAAACTTATACTTAACATCCGGAAAAGACATCTGAAGTTTCTGGGACATGTAATGAGGAAGGAGGGTTTAGAGAATCTGATACTCACAGAACAAAAAGAGGGAAAGAGAGAGACAAGGAAAAGGTTTTGGAGAGGATGAAAATGGAAAGGAAACTTATACTTAACATCCGGAAAAGACATCTGAAGTTTCTGGGACATGTAATGAGGAAGGAGGGTTTAGAGAATCTGATACTCACAGAACAAAAAGAGGGAAAGAGAGGCAAGGAAAAGTTTTTGGAGAGGATGAAAATGGAAAGGAAACTTATACTTAACATCCGGAAAAGACAGCTGAAGTTTCTGGGACATGTAATGAGGAATGGAAATTTGGAGATTTCGATACTCACGGGCATAGAAGGAAAGAGAGACAAGAGGGAAGTAACGCATAACATACTTGATAGACTTGAGCAAATAGATGGTGGAACAGGACTTGGGAGAAAGATATAGGGTATTAAGAGCCACAAATGATAGGTAGATGTGGAAGGCCATGATCGTTTAAGTCCTTACTGGCACATAGAAGAAGCACATTGCATTTTATTCTGCATTCAATTACATAATTTCTTATGCTAAGTTAGAAATTAATTGAATATCACTGTCACGTCTAATCTGCTGCTTTTGTCATCTATTTAGAGATTATTGATAAAATACACAGAAGAATCTGCAATGATATTTGTTCCAAATTGGCAATTCACTTCCAGTCACTTTCCAACCGCCGTAACGTACCTTCCCTGTGACCCCCTTTTCTTTTTATAAATGTTTTCATTGTAATTGTTCTGTGCGAGAGAAGAAGCTGCAGGAGTAGAATTGTCGTCTGCATTTGGCTAACCTGACTGTGAATGGGTGGGACCTAGTTGCCAGTCTGGTTGTACGAGTAAACACCTGTTGAGGAGGCACCAGTGACTTAAGTTCGTAGCCCATTATAGGGAGAAACAACATATTGATGCATTTTCCAAGCGTATTTGCGTGTAAGTGAACACAACGAATTTCACTCGGTTCTAAAGTGAGTACAAAGTGTGTATAAGTGTGCTAAAAGTGTGTAGAAAATGTATATAACTTCATAATAGTCACCTAGTTAAGTGTCATACGTAATACACGCTTCGAGACATGACCGACCGGGCAGAAGTTTTTCCCGCAGTAGGTTGCTATTACTTTCTGTGGTAATGAATGCTATAGAACCCAATCCGTTCTGTTATTTGACCCATAGCTGAAGGGAAGAGACGAATATTTGTGTATAAGTTAATGGAATGAATTCAACTGGAATTCGAAATCTGATCTCCGATTTTACAACGTACATCATATTCACTACACCACAACGCAGTGCCGGACGCAGATTATATGACAAAATGTTTTAAATGTTATATTATTTATTAAAAATTGTGCTGCAGTGTATAGGATATTACATCATATAAATTGTTCAGTATAATTTCCCTTTGAAGTAAATGATGGTTTTATTTGATGGCACACTGATTTAGTGATATGTGCGTGTGCCTTGCATCTTGTCCATGTACAATTTGTAATGCTTCAATAAATTATAAATTTAATAAAGTTTATCACAGTCTCATAACATCTCACTGATCAACCGAAATGAAATTTCAACGCGGCAATTTTAAAACCATAACCTAATTTTTAAACTCGTTTCCTCAAAAAAAACAAAAAAAAAAACAATAAGGGTTTGGACAAAATGTTTTCCGTCATTATTTATCCTGTGAAAACCTATCTTTCAAATTCACCACAAAAACATAATTCTAAAATCAGCTGTCCTTTGGAAACAACACGCTCTGTTGGAATAGTTCCATGTGGAAACCGTGTCTTGTTTTATGGGTACCGGTATTGCCATCTATCGTCTACTCTCTCTCTCTCTCGTCTTCTCCTCTTTTCACGCGTCTGGATATCAGCTTTCACCGCAAGTCTACAAATGATCTGATCAGCTCTGTCGGTTTTCTAGGTTTCAGGTTTGATACTGTTGGCCTTTAGGTCATGTTTACAAACATCTACGTAATGAAGCGCTGGACGTTTTGCTGATCTGATGTTAGTGTTAACGTTCTCAAAACAGCGTATTCTTCGCTATTGTATACGCGGCTGACATGCTCTACCCAATGCAAATAATAATAATGTAATAGAAAATTTGTAATACGAAGCAATAATAAAAGTTATACGATGGATAGAAGACACTTTCTTACTGCAGATCATAGAAAAATGATAACTAATAATAAATTTGAACAACTAAAACAATATATTGTAACGAGTGTACCCCTACCGTAAAAAATGACTGCAAAATATTTGAGAGTATTATTAGTTGTTTCCTCACAGATTATACACCCTGAGCGAGGAGTGAATCTATATATATATATATATATATATATATATATATATATATATATATATATATGAATAGAATAAGTAAAGAACAAGTATGAAAAACGTGTCTTTAATCTAACATGTTTCCCTATAACAAGATTCTTCAGAGATTTATGAAAGACGATTGATTTTTAAAGACGAATGAATTTTAAATCATTCGTCTTAACATTTTATTGAATTTTACAGGATATTTAATCGACGAGATAGTCCACATTAGCCAATTTATGGACACCTGACGATGACCAGAGGGTACTTGGTCGAAACTTTGTGTCTATTATAACACCTATATCAACCAAGATGAGAGCAAAAAGTTCGAAATAATTCTTAGATGATTGAAAATTACTCATCTTAGAAATAAACACAAAATAATTAAAGAAGAAAGAAAATTTTTGAACTCTATAATTTTCAGGGAAGCATAAAATCGGAAGGGATTTGCACAGGTAGGAAATGTGGGAAAATAAAATTTTAGAGTTGAAGTGGCTGGTGCATCTAGCTAGTTCAAGAGTAAAACGGTGAGGCCTAGTTGCTAATCTGGTCTTCTTTCTTTTATGTTACGCGTCTCTTCAAAACGTAGGCAATCGTACCCCTCCATATATTTCTGTCCCTTTTAGCTCTTAATATATTTTGTAATGTTATTTCTCCCAAACTATGAACTTTCGTTCATTTACTAAAGCACATCAAGTATGTCACGCGCTGCTTTTCCCTGTCTCTCTTTCCATCTATCCGTCCTGTACGTGTCAGCTTTTCGAAGCTTTTCTGTGATACGTATTAAGAAATAATGCGTGTCCCAGAAATTTTAACTGTCGCTTCGTGATGTTAAGTATAAGTTTTCTTTTTGTTTTCATTATCTCAAAAAGCTGGTCGTTACTCACATGTTTAGTCCATGGTACCCCCAGTATCCTTCAGTAGAACCACATTTCTGTATGACCCACTCCGACCCCCTAGTCACAGGCTGGCATGTATGTGTGTTGCGTGCGTTAGCTGACTGTAAGTTCGTCGCACCTGTCTGCAGCTGTTCGCTTCTGTTCCACCCCTGGTTGATCGAAGATGTTAATGATCTGTCGAAGTACCTCATTTCCTCTGCCACCTTGTGATTTCTGATCTCAAGGTAAATTAATAACTCGTGGTGGGGCGGTCGTGTTTGTGCTGCATTCCTCGACACCTGAAATCAAGAGATAGTTGGGTGCACAATGCAGAAATAAGGGAAACAAACAAAAACAAAAAAGAGATAAGACAGTAGCGAAGGCCAGCCTATATGGACTAATGATTATATTTGTAACTCCTTGTACAGCAAAAGAGAGGGAGGAAAAAAGAATTAATAAGACAATTACAATTCAACTTCTTCAATGTTCACAAATTACTTGCTGCTGCTATGTCTATCTGTTGTTAGATGTAATACAGTCCTTAAGCTCCCCTTCTCTTGGGTTTCTGTTTGGGGAGATGGACAGAGAAAAAGAATTAATAATTTTACACCAAACAAGGCGTTAACACCATTGATTTGCAGAGGATTACATAAGAGAGTTTAAGTATTAGGCAGGAGGAGAGTTAAGACAAAGACGAATCAGTTACAAGAGGTTGAAAGAGAAAGGGCAAGAGAAGGATGTGAAC
Organism: Ascarosepion bandense; assembly: GCA_037127315.1. Taxonomy (NCBI): domain Eukaryota; kingdom Metazoa; phylum Mollusca; class Cephalopoda; order Sepiida; family Sepiidae; genus Ascarosepion; species Ascarosepion bandense. The sequence continues at coordinate 1,259,687 of JBBBDQ010001555.1, read as the reverse complement.
ACAAGAGTGAAGACGGTTGCGAAGGTAGAGTGAGAAAGGAAAAGAACAAGATACACGGGTTGATGTAGAAAGGGCTGGAGTTAAGTTGATAAAAGATGGGAATTGACTTTGCTTTTAAATTCCTGGAGGTTGTAGCCGCCAGGAAAGCAAGTGTATGGAAAGAAGTTCCACAGACGGGAAGCGCGAGAAAGTAAGCTGCTGGAATAGAATTTTCGCTTACATTTGGTCGATCTAACTGTAAAAGGGTGAGACCTTGTTGCTAATCTGCTTGCCGGAGTAAATTCTTGTGAAGAGGTCACCAGGTAGCCAAGTATTCGTAATTATTATATTAAGTGATTTTTTAAATACTCGACTTTTGTAAAGGGAAATAGCCTTCTTCTTCTTCTATGTGCCCTGTCCTTCAGGACGTAGGCAATCATGGCCCTCCACGTCTCCCTATCCCTTGTGGCCCTCAGCATGTTTGTTCCTGTTACTCCTGGTAACCCCCGTTCCATCATCCACCCGACCAGGCCCTGCAAATATGTTATCCGCTGCCTTCCACTGTCTCTCTTTCCCTCTACCTGGCCAGTCAGTATCAGGTTCTCCAAACTCTCCTTCCTAATTGCGTCTCCGGGGAACTTCAGTTGTCTCTTCCTGATGCTCGGTATTAATTTCCTTTTGGTTGCCATTCTTTCCAACACCTCATCGTTGCTTGCATGTTCAGTCCACGATATCCGCAGCATCCTTCTGTAGAACCACATTTCCGCTGCTTCCAGTTTTGTCCTCATTTTCGATGATATTGTCCAGCACTCATTACCGTATTGAAGAACTGACATCACATAGCAATCCAGCACTCTTTTCTTTGTTTCTAGTGAAATTTTCCTGTGTGTTAGTACTTTGCCCAGCTTCTGGAACGCGCCGTTTGCCATACCAATTCGCCTTCTGATCTCTGTGTCGCACTTTCCATCTCCTGTTAGAACACTTCCTAGATATTTAAATTTTTGCACCTGCTTTATTCTGGTATCCCCCACCTGTATTTGGCATTTTGAGTTGTACCTTTTGCGGATGAGCATGCATTCAGTTTTCTTAAAGTTTATTTGTAGTCCTTTTTTGTCACTCTCCACCGCTACCGTCTGTAGGAGGTCCTGCAGTTTCCTTTCCGTGTCTGCAATCAGCACTGTATCATCTGCATACCTTATGTTGTTCAAGTTGTGGCCTCCAATAGCAAATCCTGGCGTGTCGTCTAGGGTCCTCAAAATATTCTCGTTGTACAGTTTGAACAAATCCGGTGAAAAGACACATCCTTGTCTTACGCCTCTTTCTATCTTTGTAAATCTACTGAGATCGTTACCTGTCCATATGCAGGCCGTTTGCTGCCAGTAGAGATTCTTAATTACTCTGATGTCTTTCCCGAAAATGTCTAGGCTGCCGAGCATCTCCATCAATTCTTTGTGTCGTATCTTGTCGAATGCCTTCGCATAGTCAATGAAACATAGGTATACGTCTTTCTTCATTTGTATTGCCCTTTCGGAGAGCATCCTAATCATGAATATGGCGTTCCTTGTTCCAGTGTTTTTGACGAACCTGCACTGTTCCTGCCTTATCTCTGGCCTGATTCTGCTTCTCGCTCTATTCATCAGGATTCTGACAATCAGTTTTGTGATGTGACTCATTAAGCTGATAGTTCTGTGTAGTTCGCACTCGTTTGCACCTGGTTTCTTCGGCACTGCTATAAATATCGACTTGCATAGGTCGTCTGGTATTATTCCACTGCTATGAATTTCGTTTATTATGTCGATAATTTTTTCTATGCCATATTCTTCTAAGGCTGTCAGCAGCTCTATCACTATGCCATCTGGACCAGGTGCTTTGTTTCTGTTCATTTTGGCCATTGCAGCTTCCACTTCGAATTTTAGTATTTCCGGTCCATCCATCTCCTTGTGTAATCTCGGTTGTTCTCTCTTGTCTCAAAAAAGATCCTTTATATATTCTTCCAATCGCTGGAGTATTTCCTCTTTCTCTAATATAATAGTTCCTTCCTTGGATTTTATGCATCCTGTTGAGGAGCAGGTTTCTATCCTGTCAGTTCTCTTATCTCTTTATGCATCTCTGCTTTATTGGTTCTGCTCATTCTTTCTACTTTTTTTTTTTAATCATGTCACCCTAAGCAAGGCATTCCACTGCCACTATAGCGCAGGGGGTTACACAGAGCGATAGACGAGTTAGGATGTACATAGGGTGAGAGTTGGGGAGAATGGGAGGGTTAGTGTGTTAGGAGGTGTCTATTGACCTTACATTTAAACTCCTGGAGGTTATCGCCGACGGGGAAGCAAGCATGCGGAAGGAAATTCCACAGGCGGGAAGTGCGAGAAAAGAAGCTGTTGGAGTAGAAATTGCGGTTACATTTAATCGGTTTCACTGTAAAAGGGTGGGACCTAGTTGCCAATCTAGTATCTCGTGCGAACTCACACCTAGGGGGCACAGGGAAGCCACGTCACGCTGGTGAGAGAGTGACTGCAGGCGGTCAGCTAAATCGGTATCAATCACATTACAGATTCTTCGCTGTATTTTGTCAAGAAGCCCGAGGAGAATAGCAGGGGCACCCGACCAGATGTGGCAACAGTATTCAAAACACGGGTGGATGGTAGATTTGTATAAGTGCAGGATAGTTTCAGGCGGAAAGAATTTCCGGGCCCTGTACAGAGAGCCAACTTTCATGGCAGCGGATTTAGCTTTTGAGGTGTAGTGTACTCTCTGGGAGGCATGCCTGTTCCATGCTAATGGGAGGGAGGTGCGGTTGTCTGTGGTGGTTAATTGACAGCAGCTTCGTTTTGGAAGAATTGAATTTTACGAGCCATTTCCTACTCCAATCCACCACGGATTGGAGGTCCTTTTCAAGCTCAGCCGCGAGGTTCGCTCTATCGTCAACATCAGATTTTTGATCGAGGCAAGCGTATACTGTGGTATCGTCGGCGTACATGTGATCTTATGGCATCGGGGAGATCATTGATGTAGATTAGGAAGAGCATAGGACCTGGGATACAGCTTTGGGGGACACCCGCGTTTGTATGGTAGTTTTGGGAGGCATGTCCATTTAAAACCACCTTCAGTGTGCGGTTGGAGAGGAATGACTGGATTAAGTCCAACAAAAGTCCAGTAATGCGTAGCTTCGCAGTTTCCGTAGAAGGCCGTCATGCCATACTCTGTCGAATGCTTTGGAGATATCCAGGGCGACAGTTCGGGCTTCACCATTCTTGTCGAGAGCCTGGTATATATACTCGGTGATGGTCGTTAGCATATCAGCAGTAGACCTGGTGAAGCGGAAGCCATACTGTTGCAGGGTAATGGTCCAGAGATACCTGTTGCTCATGTCGCTCTTTCCCGGGCAAGGGACAAATTTTGGAGCAAAATGTCCCCTTTACGCCGTTGGTGCTAACAGTCGCCGGATGACGGTCAGGTGGCACCTGTTGCCCATGCCGGTCCTTACCGAGCGAGGAGTTGTTTCCTTGGGAAGCAACCCCCTTCACGCTGTTGGCTTTAATACATTTTTCGTAAGTAACCATGATTAAGCGGGGGTAGATAGTGGAGTGGTATCCCGTTGCTTTCTCCACGGTGGTTTATTGAGACACCACCTCTAGTTAGCTGGCCGTTGACTCCTTGAGAGTTCTTCCGCCCTTTGTAGATTTACACATTTTTTTGACCTACGGGGATGCTAACGTCCCAACTAAAAAAAAAGAAAAAAAGAAAGAAAAAGCAATTCTGAAATAAAATATATGTAATACAATATACACAGCAATTCCTTTAACTAGTCTAAATTATACGACCTGTCTGCAGTAGCAACAATCAGCATACATTACCTGTAGTCTGAAGAATGAAGTTGTGCTTTTTGCAGAGTCATCTTTTGGCTGGCTTGGGTCATTCCAGCAGATCTTTATACTGCCACGCAACTGGTCGGAACACGTGTGGGTTTTTTTTAGCAATTGGGACGAGAGACAAGAACGCTATAATTTTTTTTTAAGAGAGAGATGGAAAAAAAATTCCAATCCTAATCTACTGTAATTGAATTAAATAAAAAAACAATAAGAGTTACTAAGTTTTAAGTCAAAGCGAACCTTCAAAAACCAAATCAATTTGACACAATCTAGTTAAGTACCCTACGAGTAGGACTGGCAATGTACTTAAGTTAGTAACGGAAATAATTAGAAAGTAAAAGACTAAAAAGTAGAGTAAAATAAAATAAGGTAGTAGAGAAATAGCCTGAAAGTCAACTATGCTTACCGTGTGCAGAGAACAACTGAAAAAAGTTGAGAAAATTGTGCCGGACATTCTACTGAAATCCAAATTTAAGCTCTGTTTTTTTTTTCAGACATTTTGGCATGCTACCTGCCGCTAAGTAAGCTAGAGAGTGAGTTAGAAAGAGAGAGGGGGAGGGATCCCGTAGCGAGTGTCCAGCGAGGGAGCCTAATGGATCCATAATGTCTTTCACGCAAAAAACTGACTTTAATTTTATTATTATATGGAAAAATGCGTGCATGAAAAATAATATTCTTAAGATTATATTAAACCTGAAAAAGAACAGGACAAGTTATTAAACCTGGAAAAGTAAAGGACAAGATATTCTAGTGAAATAAAAAATTACAAATTTCTTACATAAAATATTACAGCTAAAAATAAAATTTGAATTACTTTTAACTGTAATATTTTAAGTAAGGAATTTCTTATGTCTTACTACGCTAGAATATCATATCTTTTACTTTTCCAGGGTTAATATAATCTTAAGAACATTACTTTTCATGCGCGCATTTTCCCGTGTAATCCATGATTTTTCCAGGCATTGATTTTAATTTAATATAAATTTAATACTTAAAGCCACATATTAAACATAAAAAAGTTATAAAAAATAAGAATTATTATTAGAAACGTTAGTCAGTCACTCACTTATGTACTTATAAAGTTAGTTTCCCTTTTCGGACTTTACATATTTTGATGTAACTTTTTATATATTCAACCACTTCCTTGGTTGAATAATATATGTCATCATGAACAGGAATGGAAGTATTAGACTGATTGGTTCATAAAATATTACCTAAATGAGCAAATGAAAATGCTGATTCACTTGTTTAATATGCCCTCTCTGCTATATGAGGAATCTTCTGACATCTCGAATTTTTGAGATATTCGTTTTTACTCATAGTAAATGTTTTAATCAACCCCGAACGGATTAAGCTTCTTACTTCATACGGCCTTCTTTCGTTTGAACAAGATGATTTTCGTTTCTGCAGGTCTACTGTGCTGACGGCCATCACTGAATTTATCAATCAATTGTCTATCTTTCTTTAGATTAAAATAGTGAATCTCGAGCTATGATTTTTGTTTGTTTGTGTAGCGATATATTAACTCCTTTAATGGTGAAATTTAATTTTCTTGAGAGCATTAGTAATTTTTTTTTTACAAAAAATGTATTGCTGTTATTCTTCTTTTTTCAAAAATGAATTTTTTTACAATAAAAAAATATTTTTCAAATTATAGTTTTTTTTAACAGCACAAAGATATCTTAGAGCTGCTAATTAACCTTAGCATACTCGGGAACGTCATTAGAATAATTGATACTGGCTGCCATTTGCCTGAATCCAGACAGGAATTAAGTTCAGTAAATATACAAAACTAGAAAGGGGTGTCAGACAAGCATGCATCTTCCCACCGGATTTATTTAACCTAACACACCACTCAATATATCCCGGGCCTGACGTATACATGGCGCCACCAATAAAAAAATCCCTATGATTTTTAGGAAGTACAACGCTTCAAATAGCAAGTGGTAAAATATGGGCACAATAGGATTATTAGTTTACAAATTACAGTTATTTAAGTGAAGCTACTGTTGCAAATTTTCAAAACAATAGAAGAATCTTAATTTCGTGTGTTGATAAAGGAATTGCTTTTTGATGGTAAAAATACGGTTCAAGCAAAGCAATGGCTTGTCAAGTGTTATTCGGACTTCTACTGCATCGGAAACAACGGTTAATAGGTGGTATGCTGATTTTAAACGCGGTGGTATGCTGATTTTAAACGCGGTCGTACAGACACAAATTATGCTGAACGCTCAGGTCTTGCAAATTTGGTAGTTGTCCCGGAAAACACACACACACACAAAAAAAAATCAATAAAAAACACAAACTCATATTAGCCGATCGTAAATTGAAGTTGCAAGAGATAGCAGAGGATTCACCATTTCGCATGAACATTTGTCTATGAGAAAGTTATGTTCAAAGTATTTGCTGCGTTTGCTCACAGTCGATCAAAACAACAACGCGTCGACGATTCCGAGCGTTGTTTGCAACTGTTTCAACGCAACCAAAAGGTGTTTTTGCGTACATATGCGACAATGGATGTAACATAGATCCACTATCTCACTACGGAGTCAAATCGGCAGTCAGTTGAGTGGACAGCAGCATGTGAAAGCCGTCCAAAGCGACCAAAGATGCAAGCACCAGTAGGCAAAGTTTTGGCCTATGTATTTTGGGATGCGCAAGGTATTTTGTTCATTGATTACCTTGAGAAAGAAAGAACCATCAATAGTGAATATTTTATAGCAATATTGGTGCGTTTGAAAGAAGAAATCGCAAAAAAAAGCCACAAAGGAAAAAGAAAACGCACAGTGTCACAAGTCGATCGCAATGATGGCAAAGTTACATGAACTGCACTTTGAATTGCTTCCGCATCCAACCTATTCTCCAGACCTGACTCCCAGCGACGACTGACTGTGTGGAGAGCTCAAAAAAATGCTCCAGGGAAAGAGATTTGGCTCCATTGAAAAAATGATATCGGAAACTGAGGCGTATTTTGAGGCCAAAGACAAATCGTTCCACAAAAAAAAAAAAAAAAAAAAAAAGATCGAACTTTTAGAGAAGCGTTACAATCAGTGTATCAACCTAGAAGGCGACTATGTTGATGAATAAAGTCGAATTTTGCCTAAAATTGTTATTTTATTAGTTTGTCTCGGGATATATTGAGTGATGTGTTATATAGCCAAGCAATTCGGAGAGAACTAGAAATACTGCCAGGGTTCATCATAAGCGCCCACAATTTTAACAATATATGATATGTAGTGTTGATAGCTCAAAAAAGAAAACTACATCTACTACAGAATGTGGCGAAAGAAAGGGAGCAGAAATCGTTAAACATAAACTACAAAAAACAAAAAAACTGAATGCATAGTCATCAGCAACAAAGGGTGCCAAAAACGCCAATTATACATCGGGTATACTAAAATAAAGCAGGTAGAGAAATTGAAGCACTTGGGAAGTATTTTAAAAGAAAACGGCAAATGCTACACTGAGATCCAAAGGCGTATTAGTATGGCAAAATTACTCATTACAAAAGCTAAGCAGAGAATAAAGAGACAGGAAAATTTCGTTAGAAACAAAGAAAAGAGCACTGAATTGTTACGAGATATCTATCTTGCTATATGGTAGGATAATGTCAACAAACATTACGAAAAACTCGAAGCAAGGGAAATGTGGTTCTACCGAAGGATTCTGAGGATAACATAGGCCAAACATATGAGCAACGACGAAGTACTGGAGAGAATGGTAGCCAAAAAGAAACTTATACTTATCATCAGAAAGAGACAGTAGAAGTTTCTGGGATGTTGATTGGTTGGTTGTTTTGTTTTATGGCATATCAACCTCGACGGGTCATTGCCAACTAAATTTTATTTATTTTTTGCTGGTAATACCTTTTTCTTTCAACAATTTATTGTTGTTTATTTTAATATAAGTTTTGTGTCAATAATACATTTTTCTTTACGAGTATCAAGATTCGTTTGGATTTGTTTTTAAGGGCAGGGTTCCCTAGTCCTACCCTGTTATTTAACTCATGACTGGAAGGAAGGGACGGATTAATACCTTTCCCAAGGGTAGCAGTGCTTAAGTGAATGCAGGGTATTCAACTGGAATTCGAACTCGGTTCACCGATTTCTCTTTCAGAGCCGATATCCACTTCATCGCAACGCACGTCACCAAACGCTTACAGCAACTGGTATTCCCAAGTGGTCACCCATCTAAATATTGACCAGGCTCAACGTTGGCACGATTCCTGTTCATCTGGCATTGATGGGGGATCCTACGTGATTTTTATCGTCATCAACAACCTTTCCGATGTTATCTGTTTCCAACAAAATATTTATATTTATGTTAATAACACAAATATTTATTCCTGTCCTAGTAGCAAATCTGACAATGTAAAACTGGCTCTTGGAATTGACATTCAATCAGTGGTTAATTGGAGCAAGAAATGGCTTGTACATTTTAGCGGCCCTCAAAAGATAACGGCATTTATTTAATCACCATAGAATAAATTTTGTTTGCCATCTGCATGGCGGATGCTATTTCCAGGAGAGCAATTCTTGCGCCTTCTTGTGAGCAAGTTTTGTAGTGACATTTATATATATATATATATATATATATATATATATATATATATATATATATATATATATATATATATCACGAAGGTAAAAATCTCGAAACATAGAAATTTCCATATCTCAATATAAACTATATTAATTTTAAATAAAAACCAAATGTAATTACAGATATATATATATATATATATATATATATATATATATATATATATATATGTGGTGTATATTTTTTTTATCAGTAAATTCAGATAAAATTTAGAGGGGAAATAGCCATTTTCAACAATTTAGTTTAAGACATGCATTGTCAACGCCATTTAAACAAAGTAATATATATATATATATATATATGACTTGCAGTATAGCCTGGCGTTGCTCGGGTGTAATGAAAGCTTTAAAACTTATCCAAGCTCAGACTCTTTGGATGTTGGCACGAAAGACTAAAAAGCAATAGTTGTTTCCAGTTAATGCGAAACTGTAGACTGAAAAGAAAAATAAATGGATGTAAGTCAAATTTTGATTTCCTGATATCGATATCAAATAATTTTTTTTCGTCGTAAACTGAATTTTGAAGGCTAAATATGTCCTGTGAGTAAATGGTACGATGGCTGAAAACTAAAATAAAAGGGCTGAAAAAAATACAGATATACAGGCAGATAAACAGACACACAAACATTTTTATATATATCATAGATTTTCTGCACTATTGTAATAACAGCAACCTTGAAACTTCTGAATATCGTTTCTTATGTCTTTGTCTATGAGTGTATCAAATTTGATTAAAATCAGACCACTCCTTCTATAACCCGATGTTTTCGATTATCGATTTTCGTTATTTATCGGGGGTACCTCGACACAAAACCTAGCTAAGAACATTCGCAGACGCTTATAGTACAACTGTGTACATTTTCAAGAAAATCGGTTCAGCCGTTTCGGAGTCTATAGGTAACGGACACACACACACACACACACACACAGACACACACATACAGACATACAGACAAAGTTCCATTTATAAATAAGTTTAGATAAAATAAAAGAAAAAACTACATATAAAAAACGTATCTAAGTCATGTTTCACTTTTATTAAAGCTTCTTCAAAGACCGAGAGAAAAAAAGCAACAACAAGAAAGAGGCAGTGTTTATTAGGAAGATATACGTTACGTGTATTAAAACAATAGATAATTAATTTTTCTTTCAAATGCATCTGCGTAAAATACTTTGGTTGGTAATGTGTATGATAGTGTATCTTTATATATATATATATATATATATATATATATATGTGTGTGTGTGTATATATATATAGATGGATAGATAGAGAGATTTGTGTGTGTGTGTTCGTAAAACGGTAAAACTAATTTGTATTTAGATAGATAGATAGATAGATAGATAGATAGATAGATAGATAGATAGATAGATAGATTTGTGTGGATGTGTGTGTGTGTACGTACAACTAATTTGTATTTATATACTTGTATATAGATAGATAGATTTGTGTGTGTGTGTATGTGTGTGTGTCTATGTGTGTGTATGGATATGAGTGCACGGTACAACTAATTTGTATCTATATTACGTTTACTGATTGTTAGTGCATTTTCGACGTAACAGCCCAACTCACGTACATTACTTCCAGAAAATGCCGCTGAAATTAAATAAAAGGAAAAAAAAAAAAAGAGAAAAGAAAAGAAAAATATAAATAAATCAACTTACTACATCTTCGCACTTACTATCGTAATTTTCGCCAGGGTAAAAATATGACTTCAGCGGAAACTGCGGTTGATTCTTCAACGAATCTCCTGAAATAAATTTGAGAAGCAGCTCTCCAGCTAAATGAATAGCATTAGAATAAAGCACGTTCGTCTGGGCTTAAAAGTTTGAATGCAATCTCCTCACAGCTGAAGAAGAAACTTGTGGTACTTGGTTGCTGAGAAGTGCGTCGACGAAACATTGAACAACGAGGACATTTTAAGGAAAATACTAAAAAGAACACGGAATCAGGAAGAGACAGTTTACAATTCTCGGGCGCTTAATAAGGTAGAAGTGCAACGAACATGTATCACTAACACACAAGAGGGACAGATCTTTTTGCTTTTTTTTTTTTTAAGCAAATACAGTTCCCTAGTTGGACTGTTTAATCAAAAAAATCTTACTATTCACCACCTTCTCACATGTAACTTTTAGTTTTAGTAACGTGTTAATTTTAGCGTTCCAAATATCACTACTATAAAAAAAATGGCTGGTAAATAAAAAAGTTGACTATTTTCTATAGGAATGGGAAAATACAATCTAAAAAACAATATTATACAATGGTTCACAACGCAAGGACCAAGAGACATTCAAGGTAGAGGGTTACTGATTGTGTTTGATACGTAGAGGAAAGATGAAATTGTTGATTATAAAGATACACAGGATAGATAATGGTTGACAGGAGAAATCCTCGTCTCCTCTTGAGGTTCTTCTTCACCTTGAGGAACAGCTAAAAGTCATAGGGAGCAAGATCTGGACTGCTGGAAAAGCGAGGGACAATTTTGATTCCTATCTCTGTTAACATAATGCTTTATTGCTTTGCGAGCTCCCAAATTGTCTTCACACTCTGACTGTATACTGCAAAACAGGTCAGCTGCAACAAGCAGTGTTTAGTAAGGAGTGTTCAAAGAGTGGTTATAGCTGTCGACTTCAATGTGGAATAACAAAAGTCGTCAGCTCATCTGGTTGGGTATATTAAAGTAATATACTAAAATTATAATAATATACGGCAGTTATCACAAACTAGTTTATATCCTAAAACAGCCTTAAACCTTCTGGAATGCACCACGTAGATCCATGCTCCCGATAAGTGTATAAGCGCGAAGCAAATATAAGCAACAACTTGAAGTCGGCCATTTTAATATCCATTATCAGGCCCGGGTGCCTGTCAAAGTAGAGGGTCACTGAATGGTGTTATTATAAAAGGCATAAGCCGAGGAAGTACGAATTGCGTAAATGAGGATATATCCCTTGTAATTCTTAACACCTTTCTCTTGTTCTTGTTATTCTTCTTTTATGTTCCGTGTCCCTTAAGGACATAGGCGATCATGGCCCTCTACACCTCCCTATCCCTTGTAGCTCTTAACACGCTTTCTCCTGTTCTAGTTCTTCTTTTATGTTTCGTGTCCCTTAAAGACGTAGGTGATCATGGCCCTACACATCTCCTTATCCCTTGTAGCTCTTAACAACCCTTCTCCTTTATCCCGTTCAAACCCCGCTCCGTCATCCATCTAATCAAGTCCATCAAGTAAGCCAAGTTGCTCTCCCTTGTCTCTCGTTCCCACTATCCGTCACGTGAGCATCAGATTTTCCAAATCTTCCTACCTCACTACATGTCACAGAAACTCCAGCCCTCTTATACGCTAGACTTGAAGAAGTTAAGATCATAGTGACCAAGAAAGAGTTACAGAATGCGAATGCCAGGGCCAGAATGATCAGCGATTGGCCGGAGTACCTGGTAGGCGTAGAACAGTGTTGGAATGCCTTTGTCACGGCTGTATTAAGTTGATTTAACTGTAAAAGGGTGGGACCTTGTCAGTCCGGTTGCTCTAGTAAATTTTGTCGTGGTGGCATCAGTAAGTTAAGCTCGTCGGAGTAGAAGCCATGAAAATATTTGTAGAAGAGACAGAGAGAAACCACATCCCGCCGGTGAGAAAGTGACTGGAGTCGAGCAGCCAGGTCGAGACCTATCACATTATAGATCCTCCTTTGGAGCCTGTCGAGAACGTTGATATGAACAACAGGGGCGCCCGACCAAATAGGACAACAGTATTCCATGCACGGTCGGATGTTTGATTTGTATATGTGCAAGATGGATTTAGACGAAAAAAAAAAATTCCTGGCTCGACGCAGTGACCCAACCTTCCCAGCAGTGGATTTAGCTATTGACTCAATATAAGTGATTACTTCCGGTAAGCCACCGGAAGTGTGACTAACTCTCGCACTGACTCTCAAGTGACTCTCTACGACTCCGTACGACTCTCTACAACTCTCTGTGTAGAGAATCCACCATTGCTATATATAGCAATGGGAACAGTCCATTATGTAGTCAGATAGGATCGGCGCCCTAACATTAAGCTCGTCGGAGCAGAAGCCATAAAAATATTTGTAGGATAGACAGAGGGAAGCTACATCCCACCGGCGAGAAAGTGGCAGGAGTCAAGCTGCCAGGTCGGGACAGATCACGTTACATATTATCTTTTGGATCCAGTCGAGAACCCTAAGAAGAACGGCAGGGGCGCCCGACCAGATATGATAATGCACGGTATTCAATGCAATGGGTGATTTGATGGACTCAGGTGGGAAAATCCTCCTGGCTCGACACAGCCTTCCATGCAGTCGATGTAGCTATTGATTCAATGTAATGCTTCCATTTGAGGTCAGAAGAGAAGATGAGACCGAGAAGGCGCAGTGTATTGCTTTAAAGAAGATTCGCTTGGTCCATGCTGATGGCGGGTAGGATGGACTGCCTGTGGTGGTTGACAGATAGCAGCTTCGTTTTATAATGATTTTGGTTTTGTTGTATTATATCACAGTCATGAGTGCCTTGAGTCATTGTGGCTTTACTCCCTTCATTGGGGCCAAATTATTAAACAAAAAAGAAAATATAATATAGATTCTGAAGAAGAAAAATGTGCTCCATTCACCCCCTTTGTCATTTGATTTAAATCCAGTAGAACACATGTGAAATGTACTTATATATCAAAATAGGTACCATCTAACCAGACAGATTTAAAATATTATATACTTTCAGCGAGAGAAAACATTCCAACAACTGTTTTCAGCCGTTTATCGAAATCAAAGACATCATGACAACAAGTAGTAGAGACGCGAAATTGCAACAGGAATGACGTGTTTTTCGAAGCTCATCAAAATTTAACTTAATGAAATTTTATTTTTTACTCCTGTTTTAACGTAAACATTAAATTTGTTCTCGTTATTTAATTAATCTTCTACTCATTTAATGATCCTGCTTGATTAATCTAGTTTTCTTGTCTATATTATTCTTTAAAGACTATGATATGAGATGTCAATATTTCTTGGAAAAACTATTTCTTACAAAGACTACAATATTAGTATAAGTATTTTTGGGTAGTTCTATTAATAAATGCATGAATATACAATTGTCGGATTTTGAAAGAAAAATTTTAATTTTTTAAAATTAATAATTTATTGTAATATTTTTCGTTGTTTAATTTATTGTAATTGTTCTTATTTTATTATGTATTTATAATCTTTAATTTTTAATATACATACATGTCCCAAACGAGTGGATGATTGAGGAGATTCTCGATATGATGCAAAGGAGACAGAAAAGAATAGAACGGGATAAAGAAAACCACAGAAGGAAAAAAGGAACAAATGCAGACAGGCTAAAAAGGAATGGCTCAAATGTGCAGAAATAGAGAGATTGAGCACGTTGTAATAAAGGAGACATGCATAAAAGAATAAGGAAACTAATAAGACAAAAGACATTCTCCTCAACAAGATGTATAAAATCCAATAATGGAACGCTCATATAAGAGGAGGAGAAAATATACAATCGATAGGAAAAATGTATAAAAGATCAATACACAGAGATACTGACAGACCGGAAATATGAAAATCCTAGGATGGAAACTGCAATGGCCAAACTTTACAGAAACAAAGCAGCTGGACCAGGCTGCATTGTAATAGAGATGTTGACAGGCTTACACGATTTCGGAGTAGAGAAAATTATAGAAATAATAAAGAAATCTGTAACAGACAGAGGTGAGATACTGGAAGCCGGATGCTAATGAATATGAAAGCCACTAAACAACCAGCTTAATGAATCACATAACAAAACCCATCATCCGAATTCTGATGAATAGGGCACGCAGTAGAATTAGGCCTGAGATAAGATAAGAAGAGTTCGGTTTCATCAAGGATGCTAGAACAAACAATGCAATATGTATTTAAGAAAAGGCAAAACAAGTGTTGAAGGGCCTTTACCTGTGTTTTATAGACCACGCAAAAAAATTTGAAAAAGTACGCCACAAAGACTTGATAAAAATGCTCAGCAACTTTGACATATTTCTGAAAGATATTTGAATAATCAAGTACCTCTACTGACAGCAAACCACCTGTATACGCGCAAGAGTTCAGCAAATATATAATAATAGAAAGGGACGTAAGACAAGGATGTGCCTTTTCACCGGATCTATTCAACTTGTACAGCGAGACTATTCTGAGGACCCTAGAAGTTCATGACTATTCTGAGGACCCTAGAAGTTCATGACTATTCTGAGGACCCTAGAAATGCTCAGCAACCTCGACATGTTTAGGAAAGACATTAAAGTAATCAAGAATCTCTACTGGCAGTAAACCGACTGCATAAGGACAGGAAACGAATTCAGCAGATATAGAAAGAGAAATAAGACAAGGATGTGCCTTTTCACCGGATCTATTCAACTTGTACAGCGAGACTATTCTGAGGACCCTAGAAGTTAATGACTATTCTGAGGACCCTAGAAATGCTCAGCAACCTCGACATGTTTAGGAAAGACATTAAAGTAATCAAGAATCTCTACTGGCAGTAAACCGACTGCATAAGGACAGGAAACGAATTCAGCAGATATAGAAAGAGAAATAAGGCAAGGATGTGTCTTTTCACCGGATCTATTCAACTTGTACAGCGAGACTATTCTGAGGACCTTAGAAGTTCATGACTATTCTGAGGACCCTAGAAATGCTCAGCAACCTCGACATGTTTAGGAAAGACATTAAAGTAATCAAGAACCTCTACTGGCGGCAAACCGCCTGCATAAGGACAGGAAACGAATTCAGCAGATATAGAAAGAGAAATAAGACAAGGATGTGTCTTTTCACCGGATCTATTCAACTTGTACAGCGAGACTATTCTGAGGACCCTAGAAGTTAATGACTAATCTGAGGACCCTAGAAATGCTCAGCAACCTCGACATGTTTAGGAAAGACATTAAAGTAATCAAGAATCTCTACTGGCAGTAAACCGACTGCATAAGGACAGGAAACGAATTCAGCAGATATAGAAAGAGAAATAAGGCAAGGATGTGTCTTTTCACCGGATCTATTCAACTTGTACAGCGAGACTATTCTGAGGACCTTAGAAGTTCATGACTATTCTGAGGACCCTAGAAATGCTCAGCAACCTCGACATGTTTAGGAAAGACATTAAAGTAATCAAGAACCTCTACTGGCGGCAAACCGCCTGCATAAGGACAGGAAACGAATTCAGCAGATATAGAAAGAGAAATAAGACAAGGATGTGTCTTTTCACCGGATCTATTCAACTTGTACAGCGAGACTATTCTGAGGACCCTAGAAGTTAATGACTAATCTGAGGACCCTAGAAATGCTCAGCAACCTCGACATGTTTAGGAAAGACATTAAAGTAATCAAGAATCTCTACTGGCAGTAAACCGACTGCATAAGGACAGGAAACGAATTCAGCAGATATACAAAGATAGAAAGAGAAGTATGACAAGGATGTGTCTTTCCACCGGATCTATTCAACTTGTACAGCGAGACTATTCTGAGAGTCCTAGAAGTCATGCCAGGATTCATCATTAGCGGCGACAATCTGAACAATATAAGATACGCAGATGATACAATGCTGATAGCAGACACGGCAAGGAAACTACAACATCTCCAACAGAAGGTAGCTGAACAAAGCCGAAAGAAAGGACTACAAATAAACTACAAGAGAACTGAATGCATGGTCATTAGTAAAAAGAAGAGCCCAAAATGCCAACTAATGGCAGGGAATACTAAAATCGAGCAAGCACAGAAATTTAAATACCTGGGAACTGTTCCAATAGAAGACGGAAAGAATGACAGTGAAGTCCAAAGGCGAATCGGCATGGCCTTGATTGCGTACGCCCTGAAGAATGCTTTGTTTATCTGACTACAGAACCGCTGATTTCCTTTCCCTTAACATTTATTATTCAAACATTTTTTGTTTGTTTGTTTGTTTGTTTGTTTCTCTTTTTAACAACATTTGCTTATAATTTTCTTATTAACCCTCTAGGGCCATTCGTATCATATTTGATACAGTATGAAGACAAGCCTTGAAAGAAATATTTTCCTGAAAAATTTTTTTAAGAGAAATATTTTATAAATTTCAAATGAAAGCAGTACTGACTGCTCAGTCAATGAATACCAAATATTTCCTTATAGGGAAATACCAAATGTTTCCTTATAGGGAAATACTGTATCAAATATGATATGAATGGCCCTAGAGGGTTAAATGTCTACAAGTAACATTTTTAGCATATTTTCAAATTTGTCTGAGCGCTTGGTTTTTTAAAGTTTATTTTATTTGAAGCTAAATGTATAGTTTATTTGAATGTTAATTTTGTAATGTCATAAATGAGTTATTTTTGTTAAAATCAAAGTAAATTACTTGATTCTTTAGATTTTTATTTTTTTTATCATTTCTGGTCTCGAGATTTTCATTTCTCGGGATTTTCATTTCTCGGGATTTTCATTTCTCGAGATTTTTATTTCTCGAGATTTTCATTTCTCGAGATTTGTATTTCTCGAGATTTTCATTTCTCGGGATTTTCATTACTCGGGATTTTCATTTCTCGAGATTTTCATTTCTCGGGATTTTCATTTCTCGAGATTTGTATTTCTCGAGATTTTCATTTCTCGGGATTTTCATTTCTCGAGATTTGTATTTCTCGAGATTTTCATTTCTCGGGATTTTCATTTCTCGAGATTTTCATTTCTCGAGATTTTCATTTCTCGGGATTTTCATTTCTCGAGATTTGTATTTCTCGAGATTTTCATTTCTCGGGATTTTCATTTCTCGAGATTTTCATTTCTCGAGATTTTCATTTCTCGGGATTTTCATTTCTAGAGATTTGTATTTCTCGAGATTTTCATTTCTCGGCATTTTCATTTCTCGAGATTTTCATTTCTCGGGATTTTCATTTCTCGAGATTTTTATTTCTCGGCATTTTCATTTCTCGAGATTTTCATTTCTCGGCATTTTCATTTCTCGAGATTTTCATTTCTCGAGATTTTCATTTCTCGAGATTTTCATTTCTCGGCATTTTCATTTCTCGAGATTTTCATTTCTCGGGATTTTCATTTCTCGGGATTTTCATTTCTCGAGATTTTCATTTCTCCAGATTTGTTTCGAGATATCAATTCAGCTGTTTGTTTTTTAATTTTTTAATTTTTTTTTTTAGCCTTTATTGAATCCGTACTGGATTATACTAAGTTTTTTCTTTAAGTTAAAACTTATTAATTTTTTAATGTTTTTTATTTATTTTTCTCTCAGTGGAATTAGATAGCCTCTTCTATTGTTCGGTCCGTACACCACTTTCCTTGAACAAGCTCATCCCTCGTTTCCTGATTAGGAAGGGGTTTCCAATTTCTTTCCTCTCCTCAAGTGTTAATAGCGGTACTGTTACGATTTCTAATGATACATGTGGATGGTGGCAATGTCTCTTCATAAAGAGGGTTGGCAGTTTTCTGGTTACTAATTCGGAACTCTTGCGTGGTATCTTGAAAGTCTGCTGCGATCAGCAGTTGAATAATATCAGGGTTCTTGTAATGCTATATCGCGCATGGATGTGTGTCCCTGTAAGTGCCTCTGGGAGGCCAGAGTATACTGCTGTCAGCGCCAGTTCCCTTCCCATACCTGTTGCATTTGACGACCGATTGTTACTGTTACTCTAGACCTGTTCTTACCAAAATAAATCTAAATGACAACACATAATCAAAGATATAAAACTAAACCAGCCAAACAAAAAACACCTAAAAATCTTTTCTTCTAGTGTCCGTGGTGTCCGCACTAACATTTGCAGTGTGGAATCGTTCCTGTGAAATGTCCCCCGACATCCTAACTCTCTGGGAAACTAAACTCAACCCTACAATTCCCTCCTCTGATTTCTGGATTTTTGGATGCCTTCCTGTTGTAAACTATATAACAACCTTCCTGTTGTAAACTATATCCCACACTACATATTGCCTATGTGAACTGACTATATTAGTAGCTATATGTAGTAAGCACAGAAGATAGCCGCGACTTGCTTCAGCAATTAGTAGCTTACCGGATTCCCTATCTTGCTGTAGTGTATTTGATTTACATTAAAACTCTCTTCTTTCATTTATGCACGTGTTGCTTTTCTTTCACTCGAGTACCACCTTGTTTGTTTGTTAGCTCTTTAAAGTATACAACGTTTACTCTTTTTAGGATGGACTCTAATGTCCTCAGAGGCTGAGTGATTGAGAAGTTCAGCGTTTAGACTCCAGCAAGATCAGTGTTAGTGTTTTCCAGCCACTTGGTATGATGGACATTGAAGTCACAGAACTGAGGGTGTGGTCTTGGCTATATTGTCTGAAAAAAAAGAGAGCAGTAGAAAAACTTTAGCAGAGAGAGAGAGAGAGAGAGAGAGAGAGAGAGAGAACACTTGTGGACAGAAGATTCAAGATACATCTCCCTAGCCAGAGGCAGATGTTTACTGACATCAACACTCATGCCATGCAGATCATCTTCAGGGGTGTGAGTTATAGTAACAAAAATAACCGCAAAACTGTGTTGCTAAAAATTACTGTAATTTTTTTCTGCTTCAAATATAACGGTTGACAAATTGGTTAGCGTTCATTAGAACGTGAAAATTATCCAAAATGGAATTTTTTATATGTTGTAATGTCATGGTCATGCATGTGTTAAAGCATGAAAAACTGTTCTTTTCACAAACATTTTAGAACTTTACTTCGGTATTCATAGCTGATTCTATTAAGTGACGGCTTAAGTTTTTTTTAATGAATATTGCCTCGAGAATCGGTAGTTTACTTTTGTTGTTTTTGTAATGTAGGATAGTTGTGTTACCATAAGATGATATGATATTGGAAGAAGATTGAAAGTACTTGGGTACATTGAGAAATGAATGATAATAACATCTGTCAACGTTCCAGTTCATTTCTGACATCTTTCAATTATGATACACGAAAGAATATCCGTGAATATGAACTGATTTTATGCTTGCAATTTTTTTTAAAAACTGACATGTCTAAAAAACTTGCTGCCTAAATATACAATATATATAGTCATCCGCAGACAGATATGTTTTGCTGTATCACAGCTCATCAGTACGGTTAGACTCCGATTGCTTTTTTACCCAGGATTGAAACCCGACAGAATTGGCGTCAGTAGTAGGGATTTTAGATATTTAGGTTGGGGATATCAGCCGGTTAAGCTACCATGGTTTAGACCTTTTTTGGTTTCGTCAGTTGATTTGTTTTGACTATTGGTTTAAAGGTTAACGATCCTTTAAGTTCATAACCGAAAGTTCAAAGTAAGTTATTAGGAATCCTTTCGTCCGGCTTTGTACTAGCCTAGATTATATATTTTGTAATGTGTCTACATCTAAATGTTATTTTGGATCTTTCATTTGGTAGAATTTATCGTTCTGGAAATACTACAATAGCCATATATATATATGTATGTATTGTGCATTTGGGCAACAATATTTCATATATTAACAGTGGGTTGATGACCAGTGAAAGTTTTTTGTTTATTTATTTCGTCGGTTTAGAAAAGTTTTTCGATTCCCGGACGGGGCTTGAATATAAATTGTACAATTATCTTCTCAGCACTTTCGATAGCATAAGACATTACCATTTGTCGAAACATCTTCATTTAGCCATTAAAAAAAATTCTTTAGAGAATATTTTTTTAATATTTTGCATCTTTTCTCCCTGTTGACACGTGACACATTCTCTTCTTCAAATATTTTTCTGTTGGCATTTTCGTTGTTTATTACCCACTTAATTTTTCGGAAGTCTTTTTTTATATTCGAAATGCTTTTTTTGCATGTTCTTATGTCGCTATTGCCGTATTTATTATTATTATTTATTATTTTCCGATCTCACTTCACTATTCTTTTTGCAATTTCCAACAATGTAAGTATCCTTTCCATTCAACAATTTCCCATATCTTGTTTCTCTATTGAACAGATAATCTATTTCTGATAAGCCATGGCGATATTTATATATCCCCCACCAAAAAAGAAAAAGAAAAAAAGAATAACACGATCTATCGATCTATCTATCTATCTATTTAGCTAGCTAGCTAGCTAGCTAGCTATTTCAGTCTGTTCATATCTTAATCTGTTCACATATATCACAAGCTGTTCATATATATCTATCTGTCAATCACAAATTTATCTCTTTGTATATCTATCTGTGAGGTGCGTCGAGGTGTAGTAGTTATCGGCTCGGAAGAAGAAATCGGGGATCCGAGTTCGAATTCCAGTTGAATTCCTTGCATTCACTTACACACAAATCTATCTATCTATCTATCTATCTATCTATCTATCTATCTATCTATCTATTTCATTCTGTTCATATCTCAGTCAGTTCACATCTATCACAATTTGTTCATATCTATCTATCTATCTATCTATCTATCTATCTATCTATCTATCTATCTATCTATTCTATTTCTCTGTTCATATCTCAGTCAGTTCACATCTATCACAATTTGTTCATATCTATCTATCTATCTATCTATCTATCTATCTATCACAAATTTATCTCTTTGTATATCTGTCTGTGAGGTGCTTTGTGGTGTAGTGGTTATCGGCTCGGAACGAGCAATCGGGGAACCAAGTTTGAATTCCAGTTGAATTCCTTGCATTCACTTACGCACAAATAATCTTGGTAAAAGTATTGATCCGTCTCTTCCCTCCAGTTATGATGTAAATAACAGAAGGGATTGGGTTCTATAGTCTTGGCTGACAATCAGTCTACCGCAGAAAGTAATGGCAACCTACTGCCAGATAATCTTCTACTCTGTCAGTCATGTATCATTCGAGACATGATCGCCCAAGTGTGTATTACGTATGGCCCTTAACTAACTGATTCAATGCAGCTCAGGATTTAGCTATGCGAATTTTCATATCATTTTTAGTAAGATTTATTTCACTTCTTAATTATATAAACGATTCAACAGATTTTATTGATTTGTTTAAGTTTGTCCCGAGCCTGGTTAGTTGAAATCTATAAATTCAGTTTTAGATGCATTGATATAGAGTCCGACATTGTTAGTAGCATTCTGTAGATCATGTCGCAGAACTGTAGCAATGGTAATGGCGTCTACAATGATAGACTTTTTTTATAGTGAACATCAGCCATTTTTGTAGGATATCGACTTAAGAGTCTTAGTGATAAAGTAAAATATAGATGATGTTAGTCGATGGAAGTTCTCAATATCCAGCCAAGGGTGTTAACAAAGAGAAAAGGCACAAGGGTGTCACCTTGAATGATCTATGCGTTGATGACGAAGAGGTTTGGATGGTAATAGATATAATTTTATATATTAATCTCTTATGTAAAGCTTGGTAATTTTCCTCACATATAGGTATGTATATGTCTCATGTAATATATAATATGTATGAGTACCTGTTCTTTATAGACTGTGCAATGAACGGCAAAAGTACTCCATAAAGACTTATTAGAGATGCACAGCAACCTAGACATATTCGGGAAAGACAGAGTAATCAAGAACCCTTGCTGGCAGCAACCCGCCTGCATAGGGACAGGATATTAATTCAGCAGATATATGAAAATCAAAAGGGGTGTAAGACAAGGATGTGTCTTCTCACTGAAATTAGTCAACTTGAACAGAAAAACAATTCTGAGAGAGCTAGAAATCCTGCCAGGGTTCATCATTGGCGACCACAATCTGAACAATATAAGATACGCAGATGATGCAGTGTTAATACCAGATACGGAAATGAAAATACAGGACTTCTTACAAAAGGTAGAAAGAAAAAGTGTAGAGAAAGAGCTAAACGTAAGCTTTAAGAAAACTGAATGCGTAGTCATCAGTGAAAAGAGGTCCCCTAAATGCCAACTACACGTCGGGGATACGAAGGCACATTGACATAGCCAAAGATGCAACTCAGAACGTAAGCAGAATATTGAGAGACAGGAAAATTATGTTGGAAACAAAGAAAAGACTGTTATGTGATAGCTGTCCTTCTATATGACAGAGAATGCTGGACAATGTCTTCAAAAATGAAGAAGAGACTCGAAGCAACAGAAATATAGTTCTGCATTAGGATGATGAGGATATCACTGATCGAACACGTTAGCAAAGGCAAGGTTTTGGAGAGTATGCAAACGAAAGGAAAAATTATACTTGGCGTCAGGAAGAGACAGCTGAGAGACACGTAATGAGGGAGGATGGCTTGGAGAATTTAATGCACACAGGACGGATAGAGGGTAAGAGTCCAGGAGAAAGCAGTGCGAGACGTACTTGATGGGCTTGAGCAAGTGGATGACCGAGCAGGACTTGGAAGAGATACCAAGACGAAAATATTTAAGAGCAACAAGTGATGGCATTAAGTCAGTCAGTCAGTCAGTCAGTCAGTCAGTCAGTCAGTTAAGTGCCATATGTGATACACGCTTGGGCGATCATGTCTCGAAAGAGATATGACTGACTGGGCAGAAGATTATCACGCAGTAGGTTGCCATTGCTTTCTGCGGTAGATTGGTTGCCGACCAAGGCTATGGAACCCAATCTGTCCTCTAATTTAACCCATAACTAGAAGGAATAGACGGATTAATACCTTTCCCAAGGGTATTTGTACGTAAGTTAATGCAATGAATTCAGCTGGAATTCGAACTCGGCTCCCCGATTTCTCGTCCCGAGCAGATATCCAATGCACCACAACGCACTCAGAAGTTCATAATTGCCTACCTCCTTAAAGGACACGATAAATAACGAAAGTGTCAGATCTGCAGCGTGTATACTTTATACATGTAGTTACGTATGTGTGTATGTGTGTGTGTTTGTGTGTGTGTGTGTGTGTGCGTGCACGCGCGTGTGTGCGCGCGCGTGTGCGTGTGCGTGTGCGTGTGCAAGATCCTGAATATGTATTTCAGTTCAATGGAGATGAAAATATCACTAAAACAGCTTGGTTACATGAGGTGATAACATATATAGATGAGCTAGCTGTATAGCCCGGCGTTGCTTGGGTGTAATGAAAGCTTTAAAACTAATCTATGATCCTGGAGTTCAGACTTTTTGGATGTTGGCATGAAAGACTAAAAAGCAATAGTTGTTTCCAGTTAAAGCGAAACCGTAGACTGATAAGAAAAATGAATGGATGTAAGTTAAATTTTGATTTCCTGCTATCGATATCAAATAAGTCTTTTTCGTCGTAAACTGAATTTTGAAGGTTAAATAAGTCCTCTGAGTAAATGGTATCATGGCTGAGATTAAGAACTACAATTATACCTACTTAGAGCCAAACCCGAAGCAAAAACTAAAATCCAAAAGGGCTGAAAAAATTGCAGACATACAGGCAGATAAACAGACATACACACAAACATCTTGTCTTTTATATATATATATATATATATATATATATATATATATATATATATATATAATCAATTTTCTGCACTACTGTAAGAACTGCAACCTTGAAACTTCGGCATATTGTTTCTTATGTTTTTGTCTATGAATGTATCAAAATTGATTAAAATCGGACCACTCCTTCTATAACCCGATTTTTTCGGTTATCGATTTTCGATATTTATCTGGAGTACCTCGACACACAACCTAGCTAAGAACACTCGCAGACGCTTATAGTACAACTGTGTAAATTTTCAATAAAATCGGTTCAACCGTTTTGGAGTCTATAAGTAACACACACACACACACACACACACACACACACACACACACACACACACACACACACAGAGACAAAATTCCATTTATAAATAAGCTTAGATACATGCACAGGTCCGAAAATATGGGTATCCACTAAAAGTGGTATTTAAGTTATAAAACTCGTTTGAGTAATAACTTAAAAAATCAATTATCTATTTTGAAATTATTTTGTTCACGTTACGATGCGAAACTGAGCATATATGACTGTTTAGAGATTCCCAAAAAGGAGCCGAGCTTATTGAATTATTGAACTTTTCCTTATTAACAAGCCAGTCTCAAGCGCGTCGGATCTAACTACGGGTTCACCTACCTAGGAGGACAAAAGTTTCGTCTCCTGTCGGAAAGAGCATTTTTTATTAAAATTTCTCGAATATTCAGGGCACTAAACGAAAAATAGAGCTTTTTTTATTTTATATGCTATCTCCGACATTCAAGAGTCTATCATGCCAACAATCAATTACGGTCTTGGTCAAGGTTGAAAGATCCTCAAGGTGGTATTATGTGCCATCACATAGCTGTTCGACGTAGGTGTTTTCTAGGAAACCAACCCGTCTTGCTCCATGTCTAGGTGAGACCGGGGACGCAAGTAGATCACTCCGAAGTTATTGTTTCTTTATCAGTAGATAGCAGTAAGCAGATCACTGTACTCTTACACTGATGCAATCGTTTAGTTGACGAATACCATCATGCAATACACTGGCAAGGCAAGAGTTATAGGTGAGTTGACTGAATGTATCAGGCGTTGTCCCATTCATGTTCAACGGCGGGACAGCTCTGATGACATTGGTGGCAAGAAAAGCTGCCAAAGATCTTGCAGAGTAGTATGGGTATAATGTAAGCGGGGATTATACTGCTGGAAAAGATCAACGACTTCGTTGTATCACTTATGGCAATTAACTGATTGACTGACTGGACTGGCATCTAGGTCTCACCCATTTACTGTTGAAATTGTTAAATGTAACCTCCACTTCTACTCCAACAGATTCTTTTCTTGCACTTCCTGCCTGTGGAACTTCATTCTGTTTACTTGCGTCTCTGATAGCTATAATTTTCGAAAATATAAATGTAACGTCAATTCTTGAATTCCTTTCATCTGACTGACTGTTCAAGGATGGCACAGTTACCAATTTTTTAAGGTGGTTATTCTTTTTAAGAAACAATATATAAATTACGGACTAAAAATTGCCCCAAAGTTTTGCCAGAGTTCCTTAGTTTGAACACCGCATCTAACATTTGTGTTTTTTTTCTGTTTCAAGCTACGAAATTTCTAACATTTGTTTCAAATAACTCTAACAAAATTTCCAACAATTAAACCGTTTCACGTTTTTTGTTAAATTTTTGTGCGGCACACTGTGCTATGGAAATAGCGATTAAGGGCAGCGGTAGTTGATTAATGATCCATCGAAATGAAATCCGCTTCTCTGTTTATTGGGGACGAGGTTGACAGTTTGGTGCCAAGTCTTCCGATCATCTGAAATCAAAGCCTGCAGTCCGAGGGAAAGCCGGGAGACGCGCAGGTGAAGACAGTGTTCCCTGAGAACAGGTAGAGAAGCAGGTGAAAGGCGCTTCCGTATCTCATTAATCATTATCTACTCATTGATCACCCGTCGGTGTGAAGACCATCGGGCGAGGGGGAGGAATGACTGATCATAGTCGGGCAATTTATCATCTGAGCAAAATATACCGCGTCTGGATGAAGATCCTCCTTCCTTAAAAAAAAAAGGAAAAAACAAACAAACAAAAAAAAAAACAAAAAAAAAAAGAAAACAAAACAAAAAAAAGGTAGAAAAGAAAATCCTCGTCTAATTTGTTATTATTATTATTTTGTTCTTGCATTATTTTTCAAAATTTCTTTTTAAGAATAGCAAAACTCCCCGCTTCAATTATTAAATCTTTATTATTGAATTGTGAAGATAATTTAAGCGACTACTACTACTACTACTACTACTACTACTACTAATAATAATAATAATAATAATAATAATGATAAAAATAATAATAATATAATAAGGAATGTTGTAGAGGACTCATGGTACTTCCTTCTCTTCCCTACTACTGTGATAAATGGACTGCTCCTACGTATAAATATGGCATGTAGCTACATTAGAGTGGGATTTGAAAAGAAGTTGATTTACTCAAGTTTTTTTTTTCCGGTCTGTGTCTTGTTGTATTGCAGCTCATATCGGATACTAGGCTCGTTTCCTGTGTGCAGTGTCTTTCAGTCAAACGCTTTTGGCTTAAAAATTACCCATCGATCGGATCCTTACACACGAGTGAAAAAAAACAAAAACAAAAAACAAAAACAAAAAAAAACATTATCTAGCAGTAAATCAGATTTAATCTTGATTTGTAATCTCCTGCTATAAGGGAACGAAGAAAAGACGAGGTATAAGTGAGGGGTGTACAGTACAGTGGCCGTATCTCCTGTTCGTTCTCCGATGCTCGCTTCGTTTCTTTCTATGTGCCTTTTCAAGGGATGATCAGTTGTATTTTTATATTTTTCATAATAGTTTCACCCCAAGTAAGGCAGTACTGCAACTGGTGCACAGGGGAGGGGGTACATAATAAAGAGATTGAATTGTTACGTAAGAGGAGAGTGAAGAGAAAGTGGACCCGGTTACAACTGATGTTAAAACGTGTATGAGAAGGATGGAAATTCTAGTGTGAAGAGAGTTACGTGAAAGTAGAGTGTAAATGGAGAAGAACATGATAAAAGGGTATTATAGAAAGGATAAAAGATGGGAGTCAATGGGATAAGAGATGGCAATTGACGTTCAATTATAGGTAATTTTTATCTTGCCATCTTCGTCTAAAAAAAGTAATTTATCTTCATTCCGTGACTTTTTCTCTGTCTGAGCTTCTTGCTCTGTACTTTGCAGTTGACTTCACCTACTGATAGCCATCAGTCGAAATAAATGCTCCATATACATTTTTACGACAGTTCTCGCTGTTTAACAATTTAACAAGACATTATCTAACTCATATTGATAGAGTATGAGTATTTAATCAACCTCATCTTTTTTGTTTTCTTTACCTAGTATTGTATTCCTTCGATACTCTCTCTCTAACTACGGTATTCCTAAATCTCTATTCTAAACAAGGACAACATTACAGCATTGATAATAATAATAATCGACCTAACTTTTCTACCCATAATGATTGGTGAGCTCGGAACAGTCACAAACAGTCTTTCCAACAGAAAGGTAGAATGAGTCTGAAGTGAACAAAAAACTGTCCAGTAAAGAGCACGGTTAACTTACCCCTATTGTCCGTCAAAGAACATTTACTAACGACTGCTAGATGTCGTTGACGAAGCAGTAGATAAAAAGAAGCAAAAATCAAACCGTATTTCTTTTATTTACTCACAGGAACTGTTAGAGATAAAGCGTGTATCGCTTACTTCTCTGGGACCCTTTAGTTTAAAGCGGACCTTGTGTCACTTGAACACAACACAGAATAATGCTCTAATAATGCTAGCTTTGTGGACTAAGTTTGACATATCTGATAATTTTTACCAAACTAGTGAATGAAGAATCCTTTACAAATGCTAGTCCTTCCCAAATTTCCATAGGATTTCATACCCACGTTTGATGCAGTGGATATCGGCTCGAAACGAGAAATCGGAGAGCCAAGTTCGAATTCCAGTTGAATTCGTTGCATTCACTTAGGTGCAAATATCGTTTAGAAAGGTATTAATCCGTTGCTTCTGCCTCCAGCTATGGGTTAAATAGTAAGACAGATTGGGTTCTATAGCCTTGGTTGTCAACCGGTCTATTGCAGAAAGTAATGGCAAACTATTGCGAGAAACATCTTCTGCATTGTCAGTCATGTCTCGAAAGAGACATAATAACCCAAGGGTGTATCACGTATGGCTCTTATTTGTAGCTCTTCTGTTATTTCTTCATTGCACAAATGTAGGCAGAAAATTCTATTCACAAAGCACTAACGCCCTTTCTTTCCATACTTTCCATACCTAAACAATTGGAGTAGATAGACTAAACTATCGCCCGGTTCACATCCACCCACGTCTATTGAACAGGTGAAGAGGCTCATCCCTTGTTTCCTGTTTAGGATGTGGTTTCCGGTTTTCTCTTTTCCAGTCTTTTCACTCTTTTTATTTTATTTTTTTTTTTTCAATTGGAGTAGATAGACTAAACTATTGCCCGGTTCACACTCCACCCACGTCTATTGAACAGGTGAAGAGGCTCATCCCTTGTTTCATGTTTAGGATGTGGCTTCCGGTTTTTCTGTTTTTCAATCTTTTCACTCTTACGTAGCCCCCTGCGCATCAGTGGCGTTTTCGCCTTGCTTGGGGTGATATGATTAAAAAAAAAAAGAAGCTCCCTGTTATGGGTTAAATAGCAAAACATTCAGAAGTTTTAGCTTTGGTAGCGCAACCAGAGTAGGAAAAAGGAATAATTTTACAAAAGCAATATGCCGTGGTCATTCACGGGATCATATTGTCACACCTCGTAAAAGTCTAAATCTTTTCGATAGATTAGTTGGTCGATTTTGTTTCGTGGCGTATCAGTATGTATGAGTTATTTAATGTCGATATTTTCTTCGTAATTCTATGTCTTCAACTACAATTATTTCGTACAGAATTTTATACTTTAAGTGTAAAGAGTTGTTTTTTAATATATAGTTTGTAGATCATGAAATACTTTGTTGGTAATTTTACTATAAAATGTATCTGTATATATTTTTTGTGTTGTATTAATGTCATTTTGCTGTAAAAAGTATTTTAGGTCATTTAACTATGAGAATGTATTTTCATATAATGTTGCATTGATGTTATTTTGCTGCAAAAAATATTGTTGAACATCTTATAACAATGATTTTTGTTTAGGGTTTCACTATTTGCTGGAACTCAAACAGGTCCTACCACCCAGCGTTAGGGTAGACCGGAACAATAGAGGTGATCCGACGCTCGAAAAATCTCCAATATTTCGATAAACGATCCTGCTGCCGGATGTAGTTTATCGTTACACCCGGGTCGATCTTGCGATAGAACTTCTATTCTTCTCTACAGGAAAATGGAAGACTGATAAGAATTTTAGGGAAATGGATATTGATGCTTGATCTCTAGTGAAAGCCACCGGGCATAACTTGTATCAAAACGAAATAAGTAACAAATATCATAAAATAAAGAGTAATATTTTCAAACATTGAGGAGATTTTGGTAAGAAGAAAGTAGACTGGTCCAATACAAAAATCAAGCATGTTTGTTTGAAATATATTTTGTAGTTTGTCATTTATGAGGATTTTTCTCAAGGCATTGATACAGGTTGAGTATTTTTTATCTAAAATTCTTGCGTTCAGAAATGCTTCGGTTTCCATATTTTTCAGATTTTAAGGTTATTTAATTTGTATACAGCATCTATGAAATGAGGCAGCTTGGAACCCAAGCGGAAAAAACGATATCTCTTTACATTTCCTTACCCAGCTTATACATATATCCTGAAAATAGTCTTATATGAAGTTTGATAAATTTTGTGTACATTCAGATACAGGCATGGCCATGCTTATGACCTCCGCAGACCCTGCAATTGCGGGGTTGGGGAGTTCCCTAGTGGCTGCAAGGACCCAGGAAGCCGCAAGATATATTGTAATGAAAAAAAATTAACAAAATAATTATTAGGATTAATTAGAAAATTATTATCATACTTGTATGTTGAGATAGACATCTATCAACCCGTCTCGCGCTCTCTCTCTTTATATATATATATATATATATATATATATATATTGGCTCTGCCATTGTATTGAGCGCTTTACGTGTTAGGTTCCTCGTCTCGGTGTTTTTTTTCTTTCGACTAGTACTTTGACTAATGTTCAAGTGCTTAGTTCTTTTCTTTTTTTTGTTTCCATTTTTCTCTTCCGCGTTTATACTCGGTGGGTTTTTCGAGACGTATTTAAAGATAAATTTACAGTTATATATATATATATATATATATATATATATATATATATATATATATAATCCTTAACAGAAGTCATCCGGCTCTGAAGAGGCCGCAAATGATTTTTAATTTAAAAAAAAATTAACTTGAGAAAGAAATAGATTATAGATATCTGTTTCAACATAAATAAAAAGTAGCTGAACGTTTTGAAAACGTTCGTAATGTATAACTTCAAAACGCCAATTCTGCGATTTCGTCAGTTTTTTCGGGATCACGGAATATCTGCGTTCCGAGAGTATGTTAATTTGTTTAAAATATGTTCGGAGGAGGGCGCAAGTTGCATTGTGCGGGTGGGGAGGCCGCAGGGCGCATTCAGGCGGGGGGCGATGTTGCTAAGCACGGCACTGGATACAGGGAACAACGCTAGTTACATAATGCTTACACGGATTTTTACGCGATGAATTTGAGATTTCACGTAATAATAATGTTTTGTACTTTCAGCACATGAACAAAAACATCATCACTCCTTACAAAAATACAAGTTGAATATGTTGATAGGAATCAGACAAGATGAATAGAATAAGTAAAGAACAAGTAGGAAAAAGTGTCTTTAATCTATGTTTCCCTTTAAACAAGCTTCTTCAGAAATATAATAAAAGACTAATGATTTAAAAAATCCAAGAGACAGTATGTTGGTTGAGGTAGAGTTTCATTGTTAAGATACGTGTCACATGTGATAAAGCAATGGGTGAATATTAAATCTTGAAGAAAAAAACTTGTGTCTATTTAAGTGTGTGTGCCAACGTGTAATAAAAACATTAGATGTTTAATATGATTGTTATCGAAAAGTAATGTGTGTTAACCGCATCCAAACTATACACGAACTAAGTGTGTGTACACTCCTGATCAAAAATTTAAGACCACTTAAAAATCTTTAAAAAGAAGTTTTTTTACAGATAGATTTTAAACTCCTCCCACTTAAGGTGACCAATACTACAATCTAAAAGGTTATGGAAACAAAAAGCTACATTCCAAACATTTTATTTAGAAATTTACATTTTTATAAAATGAGGCGATTTACACATGATCAAAATCATGTAAATCGCGCCATTTTATCAAAATGTAAATTTCTGAATAAAATGTTTGGAATGTAGCTTTTTGTTTCCATAACCTTTTAGATTGTAGTATTGGTCACCTTAAGTGGGAGGAGTTTAAAATCTATCCGTAAAAAAATATTTCTTTTTAAAGATTTTTAAGTGGTCTTAAAATTTTGATCAGGAGTGTATATGTCAATAATATTAGTATGTGTGAATGACAGTGACGAAGTTAATTTCCGTTCAAAATACGTAAATAGTATTTTATACTTGTGTCAAGTGAGGGAACGAATTTTTTTAAAAAATAAAATGAGAAAAAAAATGCAGGACATTTTTAATTGTAACTTTACTGAGCACGAAACACCTGGTAAATAATCCACCAAAAAAGGTATTACTGTGTCGATCGGTGTAAAAAAAAAAAAAAAAAGACTATGTAGCTGGGCTGGGGAACCTCCCACCCAGGATAGATGAGGTCAGTTACAGCAGCTGCACATCACCTAGTAACCTTCCCAGTGCTTTCTGTAATTTTCCATTTGTGGTAACTCATATTAGCACCTGAAAAATCTTTGGATTTTGGCATTTCAGATAAAGAATACTCAACCTGTATGTATTTTTTAAACAATGAAATTAATGTCTACCTGCATAGAGGCTGAGTGTGAATTAAAACACGTTTCTTCCCACAGGAATTGAACTTGTATTCCATTTTAATAATGATAACTGCTTAAGGTTTATCTTATATAATATGTTTTATGCATAAAATATTGGACGCGTGTTGGTGGATAGCAGTTCGGAATGGAAATTCAGAGAGCCAAGTTAAAATTCCAATTGAGTTCATTACATTCACTTTCACACAAATACCTTTGGGAAATGTATGTAAAAATAATGTTTTGTACATTCTGTACGCTTACAAAAAACATGATCACTATTTACAAAAATATGTTAATACAGGACTCTGACATTTGGAATAATATCTTCACTGAGCATGAAACACTGGTAAGTAATCCACGAACGATGGTGTTACTGTGATGACTGCTGACAAAAAACCACTCCCAACATAGGCGATATAGCTGGGCTGGGGAACCTCTCACTCAGGGAAGATGAGATCATTTACAGCAGCTTCACATTATCTAGGAACCTTCTAAGTGCTTTCTGAATTTTTATATTGGTGGCAACTAATCAACCTAAAACTTTCGGATTTGGGATGCTTTCTTATTTTTAAGGTTTTCGGGTTTCGGAATTTGGGATAAAAGATACTCAGACTATTATTATAGACGTGTGGTCCTGTTTATAATCTCGAGGTATCGTAAAATCGATCTCTGGCATTTTAAACCGCTATCAGAACTTGAAAATATCTGAAACTGTGCGTAGGTGATTGTTACACACTTACTAAGAATTTTTAAAAAAATTCTTTTAAATAAAAAACAAACGAATATAAATATCTTTATGTTTACTTTTAGGAAAATATGATAAGCCAGCAATAGGATTTGTTTCTTTCGTGAAATAGTTTATCTCATTTGGGAATAACGGAACTACACATTAAACAAAAATCAGACTTATACATAGTAAACATGCAATTATTTGTCAGATAAACATTTTTCACGCTTTTAACAAAAAGAATACTTTCCATCAAAGAAGAGATACATACATTTTAAATGAAATAACAATTGCATATATTAATAAAAATATATATCCGCTTCATCCCACAATGTTTGTGTATTTGCTTCTGCAATAATATCAAAGTTCAGCTAACTCTATAAAAAAAAAGTCAAGGATTGATTTGATAATGTATTTATATAATGAACAGGGAATTCTCTAAAGCGGTAAAAATCAATGTCTTCGATAGCATTTAATTTTTAAATGTTATGAAATAAAACGATATCACGATTTCTTCAATGTTTGTCCTCATGTACGATAAGCAGACCATCATTTCTTCTTCTGTGGCAGACATCATGCAAATCCACAAAGAAGAAATATAAGGGTCGCGCCGTGTGTCGTCCATCTGGGAGAGACCCGGGTGGACTACTTGAGAGAGAGAGAGAGAGAAGAAGGAAAAATTCTTACATCTTCAGTGTTTTTCGCTTCTTATTTTCTATGCTGTTTAGGGTTGGGAAACATAATTCTCAAAAAATATGAAATACAAATGCAATAACACTGGTTTAAGTCTTTTCATCTGAAGTAGGTTTGAGTTTGAGTTTTAAACGTTTAACGGCATAACAACCTCTGTGGGTTATTTAATGCCAAAAATGTGGGGTTTTAAGGTATTTTTTTAATGTTCATTCATTTATTGTCAGAAGATTGGTTTAGTCAGATTTTAATTAAATTTTTTGGTATTTATTTTTTTTTTATTTTAGAAAACTGAAAATGTCTTCTAGTTTTGTAGTCAAAAATGTTCTGCTTGGAATTATTTTTACTTCAAAAATGTGTTATGGTAATAATTTTCAAAAATGTATTGTTGGTAATATTTTTTCTCTCGAAAATATATATATTTCTATAAAAGTGTATTTTTATACTTTCATAATGTTTGGGGGTTAACTATTTGCCCATAGCTGGGATTCTAACAGGTGTTACCACTTCGGGTCAGAGTAGATCTGAGAACAACAGCAATTAAGAGGTGGCTCCATGCTCCTTAACCTCTCAATCGGAAGGCCTTGCTGCCGAATGCAGTTTACTGTCATGCCCAGGACCGTCATCTGAAGTAGGATAAAAATTTCAATACTTATTAATTTATTTAAATATTATCACTGAACGATTATTACCCCCATATACATGTATACCGTGACAATATTTCGCGACTCATATAAAGAGAATCGTGCGGCAAACTAGTGTGCCGCCATACGGCGGTTGTAAATAGGTAGTCTAAAGGAGGATATCTATAAAAATATACCACGGAAAAGTTTTCCTATTTCTTAAGAGTGAACCAGTGTATTTACTTCGCGCCGAGATTTGATGACATTTGATATCTAAGTGTAAACCTCTAAAATACTACTTGTTCGAAAATTCAAAAAGAAAAAAAATAGATCAAAAGTAACACTAGAGAAACAACGCATACATAAAAAAAATTGATCGTAAATTGTTGAGGACGTGACCAGAATCTGTGAATGGAATAAATAAGAAGTCATGTTTCATGAGAATAGTTTCGTCGAAAGAAAAGTCCAGAATTTAAGATTTTCGTTGTGTATTATAGCGAATCTCGCAAATCAGGTGCTTATATATATATATATATATATATATATATATATATATATAGAGAGAGAGAGAGAGAGAGAGAGAGAGTTAGGTTAAGTTTGATAATTTAATGATATCTCGACCTTTGTAAGATTATTAGATTTTCTATCTTTTTCTTTCTTTGTTTCCACCTAGAACTGCTTACTCCATGTATTCTTCCTTCTAATTCTACTATCACCCTGTCTATACTCCACACCCTTCTCTAAAACGGGGGTAGAGGTTCATCCCTTGTTTTCTGTTTAGGATGAGCTTCCCGGTTCATTTCCTTCCTTCAGGCCTTAATAGTGGTACTGTAATAAGTTTTTTTTTGTGTGAATGGTAACAACTTCTCTCTATACTAAGGTTACCTGTTTGGTAGTTCTCTGGTTGCTCTCTCCCGATTGGTAGCTAGGACTCCGAACTAGCGTCTAGAAAGGATACTCTGATCAACAGTCGAGTAAAATTGGGGTTATTGCAGTACCAAGCCGCGCATGAATAGATGTCCATGCAAGCATACCCGGTGAGCAATTTTGGGACCACACTATGCTGAAGTCTGTGCAAGTTCCCTTCCTACACATGCTGCATTTGAAGACCGATTGGTACTGCTACTCTAAGCCTCTCCTTATCAAAATAACTCTTAATCATGACAACACACAATCAAAGATATAAAACTAAACCAGTCAAACAAAACATGCCTAAACCTCTAAAAATTTATTTCTCAAACATCCGTAGTATTCGGATCAACTTTTGCAATGTGGAATCGTTACTCTTCGAAAACTCCCCAGACATCCTAGCTCTCTGTGAAACTAATCTTAAATCTGAAATTCCCTTCTATGATTTCTCGATTTCCGGCTACCTTCCTCTCTTCTGGAAGGACTCTAATGTTCACATGAATGGCCTGGGTGTTTCTATCCACGAACATCCTCCTCTGTCTAGGGAAATATCTCTTGAATCTCCAGATCAATCTTACATGTGTCTTCGTCTCTCACTGTTAAACTCAGTTATTTCTTCTATATCTATCGCTCTGCTTCCTCTCCTGATTGTTGCGTGCTAGTTAGTATTTCGGACAATACAGGCAAGGTCATTTTCCTACATCTGTTTGCAAAAATATTTGTGTTCGATGACTTTAATGCCCATCATACCAAGTGGTTTAAACTCCCTGTCAATGATCTTACTGGCATCCAAACCACGAACTTCTTAATCACTCAATCTCATGCAAGTTTTAGATTTCCCCATGGGTTCCCCAGTAACTCTGAAGGGTACGCATTTTTCTATCTCTTCTTTACCTACGTATGTGCGTTGTGGTGCATTGGATATCGGCTCGGAACGAGAAGTCGGGCAGCCGCGTTCGAATTCTAGCCGAATTCATTGCATTCACTTACGCGCAAATACCCTTGGGAAAGGTATTAATCCGTCTATTCCTTCCAATTATGGGTTAAATAACAGGACAGATTGGGTTCTATAGCCTTGGTCGGCAATCAGTCTACCGCAGAAAGCAATGGCAACCTACTGCGGGATAATCTTCTGTCCAGTCAGTCATGTCTCTTTCGAGACATGATCGCCCAAGCGTGTATCACGTATGGCACTTAACTGACAGACTGAATATAATAGTTGAACATATGATTAAGGCCACTACTGGGCATAAAGTGGGGAATCAGTTTTATATTGTTATGAAGTAATACACTGATCCCCCACTTATTACTATATAATGATATAATACATAGTTTCCTTTTCTAGCTATGAGTCAAATAACAGGACAGATTGGGTTCTATAGCCTTGGTCGGCAACCAGTCTACCGCAGAAAGCAATGGCAACCTACTGCGGGATAATCTTCTGTCCAGTCAGTCATGTCTGTTTCGAGACATGATCGCCCAAGCGTGTATCACATATGGCACTTAACTAACTGACTGACTTCTTTACCTCTATTCATGATTTTTGTTATATTATGCAGCTCTGCCCTATTGGTAACTGATGTGATGTGAAGTTTAGCACTAATCAGTCACTAACCTTGTCCATACTTATTCTCACTGACGAGTTATATAGGCTCTCTCTTGCATTTATACAAATTAGGCATATTAATTTGCCAGTGTCACTACATCTCCCTGAAATCTATAGGTTTTATACCTCTAGTAGTTTTTGTACTTCTTCTCATGATAGTTTCATTACTTTGCTCTATTTTTCTCTCTCCCATATTTCTTTCTCTGGGAGACCTCGATCTGTCCCGTGCCTAGCTGTAATCATCTGCATTGTCTTGCATTATTTGATCTTCGTCCAAACTTTCCAACTCATTCTGGCCCACTTGATCCTGCATTACTTCGTCTTCTGATGTTTCATTCTGTAACGGTTGTTTTAATGAATCATTACCAGACGGAATCCTATCCATTTCTTCCTCATTTTGCTCTACATATTCACCCTGGGTCCTTATTTGATCTGCTTGGGCTAATATACTGTTGCCGTATTCTCTATTTATTATAGCTGTATTGTGGCCTATTTGCATGATAAATTCTGCCCTTTCCGGATTATCTTCTTTGTTCTTTTTGTAGCACATTTTTTTCATTTGTGGAATACAACATCGTTAGCGGAGCTCTAATTTGTCTTCCCATTAAAGCAGATTGACTTTCTAGTCTTCCAGCGTGTGGTATTGTGTGATAGCTCAAAAGCAGCCTCGATAGAAAAACTTCTACATTTTCTTTTTACTGAGAGCATGCTTTTAGTCCTTTTTTTTACGGTCTGCACCCTTCTTTCCGCTAACTCGTTCGACTGAGGGTGATATGGGGGTGTCTTATACGGTTTGCATCCTATTTTTCTAACCATAAATTAAGATCGTCATCATAAAATTCTGGTGCATTGTCCGATACCAGGGTTTTTGGTATGCCATTTCCGGAAAATATGACCCTTAGAATCTGTTTTATCATAGAACTTTTTTTGTTTGGTACCCGCATTATTCAGGCTATCCTGAAAAAGAGTCTACTAGAAATAATAAGAGTCCCACTCCATTAATATACGCATGATCCATATGCACCCTCCTCCATGGCTCCACTTCTCTGGGCCATGAATGTAAAGTAGGATGTGTAAAATTTCTTAATTTTTTACATTTTTTGCGCCTTTTTATATATTCTTTGACATCTCTTGAATATCGCTGCCACCATGCTTCTAATTTTATCCTTTTTTATTTCATGATCACGTCCACAATATGAACATTTTCTTATCTTTTTTACCATGTACGTCTCAGCGGATATTTGTTCGCTGGGTTGTATTTCTATCTTAATCCTTGTTGTTGTATAAAGTCAATGCATGTATTTAAAGACATATTTCTTACTTGTAGCTGTTCCATTATTTTATATCGGTGTGATGCATTGCACATACCTTCAATTAACCTTAATTGAATCAAGTCCTCTTCAATAGTTTGTCCGTCTTGTTCGAGTTTTTCAAATTCGCAATATCTACTCGCATTTCGTAGACGGTGTAGATATTTTATAATTGGTTGGTCAATTTTTTGTATCAATGACATGAATTTCGTTCTTTCCGCCACTACTAGTCTTTTCTTGGGTCTCATATTTCTCCTTATAATTAGACTTATTTTTCGAGAGTCAGGTCTTCCAAGTTTGCGGGATATGCCATGACGGAGACTTTCATTATCGCCTCGCATCTCGCTGTGGCAAAAAAAAAAAAAAAAAAAAAAAAAAAAATCCGTAATTTCATTTTCGCTTCCCTTCTCTTTGTTGTCTTTCAGCTTTTTACTTCTCGCACTGGCAGAAAAACAGCGAATCCATGAATCTACAAAATCTGGATCTCCTAGAGACAAATGGCATTTTATTGGCAACGCCATTGATGTGATGTGAAGTTTAGCGCTAATCAGTCGCTAAGCTCGTCCATACGTATTCGTAGTGACGAGTTATATAGGCTCTCCCTTGCACTAATGCAAATTAAGCATATTAATTTGCCAGTGTCACTACAGTAACATTGATGATGCAGCGGTCTCTAAACAACTCTCTCCACTTTCCCACCACCTCAAGAATCTCTTATAACAGGATATTTTTCTATTATCAACGTGTTTATTGGGACTAGTTCCATGATTTTCTTCGTGACATCCTTTGAAATGACCTTCTTAATTTCCTTCATGACGACTCCCTGTTCAAAAATGTACCGTTAATGCCTCCTCTACACCCGATTTCCTAACTAGAACAGAAGCTCAACTGAGTGATTTGCGCATATCCACGTCTCTGGTTTTGGACTTCATATCTAAATTAGACTTCCATAAAGCAAGCGTATGCGATGGAGTATAAGTCGTCGTCTTAAAGTTAATGCTCCTCAGAGATAGCTTCAATCTTCTCCAAACTCTAGAACTATTGCCTCTCTGCTTCCTGCTTTCAAGCTTGGAAGTCGTCCCTATCTTTAAGAACTCTGGTAAACTTTCTAACCCCTCTAACAAACACCCTTACTTCTTTTTGGCAAAGTATTCGAGGCCCTAAACAATGCTAAAGTGGTTAGCAATCTCACCTCTCACGAGATAATATCTGACAAACGGTGCGGCTTCCACTTTGCCAGGTCTACCGCTGATGTGCTTACAGTTACCAAGATATTTTTATCAGGCTCTTGATAACGATGGCGAAGATTGAGCTGTGACTCTAGATATCTCGAACGCGTTTGACAGGGTTTGACATTCTGGTTTTTTACGCAAGCTCCAGGGTTATGGAATTAATGGGCGATTCTTTGATTTAATCTAATCGTTTTTATTGAATTGTAAAATGACAATTGTTTTGACTGGGCACGCTTTATACTTGAACGCGGGTGTCTCTCATTGGTTTATTCTAGGTTCCACGATGTTATTGATTTTCATCAATGATCAAAGTCATCAGTTAATAATTAGGAATCTATGCAGATGAAACCATTATTTAATAGGAAATCAGCTAAGGTTGATAAAGTAAAAAGATATTCTGATCAGTGATTAAATGGGGCAGGAAATGGCTTGTAAATATTAATGCTTCCAAAACAAAATTGATCTTCTTTAACCACCATTAAGAAAATTTTTGTGCCAGCCATAAAGATGGCTGATGCTAGTCTTTAGGAGAAACACACTGCCACTGATTGGCCTCACTTTTTTAGTCGACCTGAAGTGAAAAGACTACATCGAATAACTAAATGCATCTATTGACCATTCTTTTGTGTATTGAGTCCTGTAGCCATATCTACCCGGATGCTCCTGATATTCATCTCAAGGTTCTTGGACAAAATCTAAATAAGGATATGCAATGTAATCGATCCTGACTTGGTAGTATCTCAACTTCAACCACTTTCTTCCCGATGTCACGTGGCTTCTTTTTGTCTTTTCTACAAATATTTTTATGACAATTGCTCTGTAGAGCTTTTTTCTGGTGCCTGACCACATAAATTTGAAGAATATTTCCAATGTAAATTATTTAAACCTTGTTTGTTACGATGGCTTTATATAGTATATTACTGGTTAGGCGTTTGTTAGGTAGGTAATTATCTTTGTTTCCATAGTTGCATCTATTAATATTTTGCTGGTTTGTGTTTTTGTTGTTCTTGGTTTCGTTGACTATTTTCTTATTGTGTTTCGTTATTATTTTCTTCATTTTGTCCATGCAGACTAAGTAATTTTGATTGCTTTTTGTTGAATATTTTTGATAGTGTGTTGTGTTTCGGAAAATAACTTTCGATTATATTGATGAATATTTTTCCTATTTTTGTTTTTACTGTGGTATTGTAGGGTGAAGTGAACCAGTTTATATTTTTTCGGTTGTTTTTGTTTATTTTGTTTTCGTTTGTGTATTCCGACTTGTTTGAATATCGGCTTTTTCTTAATGTTGATTCTTATTTTTCTCTGGTTTTATTGAATATTTTAATATTTCTGGAATTCGTTAATATTTTTTGGTCTATGGATATAAGTATGTGTTTGAATAAATTAGGGTATGATTAGAAAAATTCGTTGATGTATATGGTGCTGTTGCTTGCTTTTCTGTAAGGTTTGTTTGTATTGTTAATTAAATTGAATGTTATAACGAACAAATGTACTATTTTTAGATTTAATTTCATGTCTCATGTGAATCAAAGTCTATTGCAAGATTTTAAGATTTGTTTTCGTATTTTCCCATAGTTCTACCGTTACGATTTTTAAAGATTGTTTGTTGGTCGTTTCTGCATAAAACTTTTTTTTTAGTTGATAATGTTAGTTAATTTGTTGATGATATGAATGCTTATACGTTCTGAAGAAAGAAATTAAAAGAGAATCTCATTAATGAAGCGTACAAGAAAAGAGTAAAAAATGGTGGTTACATCTAGCTAGTCCAGCAATGAAAAGGTAGGACCTAATTTCCAATCTAGTATTATTTATATATGTAAATTTATCGAGTACAAATTAACTCTTTCACAAAAGTTTTTACTCTGAACTAAAAATATTAAGCAGACTCTCATTAATAATGATTACCCAAATCACATTACAGATGAGCAAATAAGACGATATATCAAAAACCTCAACATACATAAAACGGAATATGGTACTTCTCCAAAAGACCCCCAAATATATCAAACTCTTATATTGCAACAAGATGCTCGAGAAATACAAACACGATGAAAAAATCATAAAAAACTCATAGGTATTAATATATCTCCCTTTGATCGAGATAAAGAATGAAAATTAATAATGTATTATAACAAATACAGTACTACTAATTTAATTATCCGTAATAACTCCTCACAACCACGTAAAACCAACATTATATAGCAATTCAAATGTCCAATAGAGGAATGCATCTTGAACAAAAACCCCCAAAAACAAATACATATATTGGATTTACAACTACATGAAAAAGAAGTTTTACATGACACATGTCAGATCATTTGTCTATTTCAAGACATCTACCACAGCATCCGTGTCTACGTTCCCAATATAATAAAAATGATCGATAACATGACAATTCTACACCAAGTAAACAACAAATACAAACTACAGCTCCTCGAGGCAATATTCATTAAAAACATAAGCCGTCACTTAATAGAATCACCTATGAATACGGTACTAATGTTCTAAAATGTTTATAGAAAGAACAGTTTTTTCATGCTTTAATACGTGCATGACCACGATATTATAAGATAAAAATTCCATAATGGATAATTTTCACGTTCTCATAAACGTTGAGCATATCTCTCAACCGTTACATTTAAAGCAAAAAAAAAAAAAAAAAATAGATTATAGTTACTTTTTGCAACACAGTTAAGTGTTTATTTTTTTGTTACTACTACTTAAACCCCTGAAGATGATCTCGGAAGAAGATTAAAACTACTTGGGAACAATGAGAAATAGAAATTAGAATCAACTGTAAAAGTTGCAGCGCATTTCTAACACCTTTTAATTATAATAAAGGAAAGATAATTCGTGAGTAGGAACGGATTTTATTAAAGATTAAGCAGACAAAATCTTTGCAGTTCTTTTAATCTAATTTGTCTAAAACAGAATTTGCTGACAAAATACACACAAACACACACACACATACACACACACACACACACACACTCTCTCTCTCTCTCTCTCTCTATATATATATATATATATATATATATATATAACCGATTTTCTAAGCGTCGCTTATATGTAGTACAAGGCCAAAAGTATGGGACATCCAGTGAGAATCGAACTCACTATTCAGTTGCAATGGCTTTTAGTAAGACAAGCCCGCTATTCATTACCCTAGCATTTTCTTATATACTTTATATATATATGCTTGTATACATTTTGTAGGCATTTTTATGAATATCTATGCGTGTTTATATATTTAAAATGTATATATATATATATATATATATATATATATATAGTGTAAGAGATTTATAGAACCCGTAGGTTTTTAACTCACTGTTCATGCATTTACTTTTATCAAGAGTGCTCGATACAACGTAGAGCTTTATATTGTAATGGTTGTTACAATGGTTTCTAAAAGCATAGTATCACTACACAAAAATCTTCGCGTTTCGAAGCTACTTTTGCTCCTCATCTGTTGATAAGTTGATATAAAAAATAAATGGTGAAGACGATTTATTTTTAGCAATATGATATGTAAGTGAATGTGTGATGGGGGTTTAGTATGATTTAGCCGGCAGTTTGTTGCCATAGACTTGGGTTAGGAGAGGGGTGCAGAGTAGCTTAGTTTTGGACAGGTCACTTTTTGGTTTCGTCTGGGTAATTCCTTGCATTCACTTACGCGCAAATACCCTTGGGAAAGGTATTAATCCGACTATTCCTTCCAGTTATGGGTTAATAGCAGGACAGATTGGGTTCTATAGCCTTGGTTGGCAACCAGTCTACAGCAGAAAGGAATGGCAGACTACTGCGGGATAATCTTCTGCCTAGTCAGTCATGTCTCTTTCGAGACATGATCGCCCAAGCGTGTATCACGTATGGCAATTAACTGACTGAATTCTTATATTGTGATTTAGGGTTTTTTAAGAAAGGGTAGACACTTTTTATTTTACTACTATCTATGAGTG
This sequence comes from Ascarosepion bandense, assembly GCA_037127315.1. NCBI lineage: Eukaryota > Metazoa > Mollusca > Cephalopoda > Sepiida > Sepiidae > Ascarosepion > Ascarosepion bandense. The sequence continues at coordinate 1,216,844 of JBBBDQ010001555.1, read as the reverse complement.
GATGGAATAGAATTACTGTTAATGTTGTGTGAGTCTATTTTCTTTTATTTATACGATGTTCGTATTGTTTATTTTGAGGATTAAACATGGGTATTTATTACCATTTTAGAGATGAATTAGCAGTGTTATCTAAACATCGAAAATATTTTTCGTTAAAATTTAATTAACCAAAAAATACCTAATTCACATAAAATAATCCCCTCCAAAAAGGTAATTAATACCAATGTTTAATACTCAAAATAAAAAAATGAACATCGTATATATATATATATATATATATATATATATATATATAACTGTTTACGTATGGTTACTGTTTTTCCAAGTCTTGGCAAATTAACTAGCTAGACCAGGCTGTGGGCACCAGCTCATGTATATTAGTGTTTCTTAAACACTTATCGAGTCAACCTGTGGTCCACACTGCATTTTATTCTGAGGAAACATTAGTGACAGATTTTGGAAGAGGGAGTTTCCAACGCCTCACGTTTTACGATGCCTTGCGATTAAGTGCTAGGACAACAATTTTACTCACAAGGCTTGGGCTAATGCGTTTGCTTGGTACAGCAGTGCTGCACGCTGTGAAAATATCTCCACTTGACAAATCGATTATGGCGAGTTACATGAACATAACGATAGTTACCTACGTCATTCATGTCAGAGAGTCCACTGTCCTGCGTGCCTCAATGAATTCAAGAGAACAAACACGGTAAGTCTTAGCGAGGACCATCTTTCTTCGAACCGTGTGGATTGGGCTATGGAATCACTCTGTACTGTATTAAATAACAGAAACCTGCTCCGACGGTCTTAGCTCCGTGGTGCCTCCTCTACACGAATTTACTCAAGTTACTTGTTTGGCAACTAGGTTCCCCACTTTTACAGTCAAAACAGCCAAAATGCAGCCGTAACTTCTACTCTACCAACTTCTTTTCTTGCACTTCCCGCCTGTAGAATTCCATTCTATATACTTGCTTTCTTGATAGCTAGAATCTCGAAGAGTTTAAATTCAACATCTCTTTTTTCCTTATCTCCCATTTTTTTCCTGACACCCCCTCTATCTTGTTCTCCTTTTTCGCTCTACTCACACGTAAAGCTCTTCACACCAGTATTACCCTTCTTCTCTTATCCGATCTCCGACACTTCCTGGAACTCGTTTCGTTTTATTTTCACCTTCCTTTCATGTAAACCCTACGCACCAATGGCGGTATTGCCTTGCTTGGAGTGAAACAATAATAAAAAATACATAACTTTACCAAGTAACAGATACCACATTACTATCGGACTTTCAATAGCAGCAAAAATTAAATCTAAACTTATACATAAATGGAACTCTGTGTGCGTGTGTGTGTGTGTGTGTGTGTATGTGTGTGTGAGTTTGTGTGTGTCCGTTACCTATAGACTCCGAAACGGCTGAACCGATTTTATTGAAAATTTACACATATTTACACAACTATTGCTTTTTAGTCTTCCGTGCCAACGTCCAAAGAGTCTGAGCTCCAGGACCATGGATTAGTTTTAAAGCTTTCATTACACCCGAGCAACGCCGGGCTATACTGCTAGTAATGATATAATCGGGATGTTAAAATACTTCTAACAAAACGTTTTAAAGGAAGTGCGCATGAATATTAGAAAGACCTATAATAGTTAAACAGAAAAACTTGTGTCGATGAAAATACGTCATAGATTTCAACCAAATGTAGCACTGGCTTATCGCTCAAGAGTGGCACAATTCAGAGATAAAACGTAGTTTATAAGTATTAGGGTAGATACTACCCCTTTATTCTAGCCAAATTGCCAGGGAGTGAAAAAAAGGTATAACAAGGGAAGAACTGTTTTTACTATTAACAATTCTTTTCTTTCGTGTGTTAATCGTAGGCTGTCTTTGCTCTGCACAACTGTCTATTTCGTGCTGAATTTTCTTCGTTTGCTAAAACTAAGATCTCCTTCGTTTAGCCATTGATTCATACAAGATCGTCAGGGAAATGGGTGGCTGCATTCAGCTCTCTCTCTCTCTCTCTCTCTCTCTGCATTCAATATGCCTCGTGAGGTTTAATTGTTCTTCCAATTCCTCTACCTTCATTAATTATCTCAAGAATTTCAACCATCTTGTCTTGATTTTGAGCATAAGTGTTTTTTTCCGTTGACATTTTTCTTTAAAAATTTTTGGTACTTACTCTCTTCGCCCATCAAATTCTCAATATCCTTCTGAAGAACTCTATTTCTTCTGCCTCTAGGTTTTTCCTCATCCGTCGAGTAATGTCCAGTATTCACTGCCATGTAAGAGCATGGATATCACATAGAAATACAGCACTGTTTTCTTAGTTTCTAACTATTGGAATATTGTTTCGATAGTCTGCTCTTTATTTTTTATTCAGATTCGTTTTCCCAAATTCTTCTCATTTTCTTCCACTCTCTCTTTTGTTTTAATGGCATTTTCACGTTGCTGAGGGTGAAATGATTTAAAAAAATATCCAATACATGAACGGTTCTCGGTGTCCATTAACTGCTAAAAAGCTAACTGGATATTTTAAATTTTGCATTCTGCTCGATGTTTGTATCTAAAATTCGTAACTTGCATCTTAGTATTTTTCTCTTGTTGATGACCATACTTTGTGTTCTTGCAGTTGGTGGTTAGTTCTTTTTTCTCGCTTTCTTCTACCAGCCTGTCTCCGAGTTCCTCTAGTTTCTTTTCAGTGTCGGCCACGCTGTCATCGGAGTATCTATAGTACATCCTGTTAGGGCAGTGATTCTGAACCGTCGTGCTGCGGCGCACTATATTTAGCTGTCCCTCCCACTAAGGGCAACATGTGACACATGGTCAGTTGATGAGTGGGAATTTCCGGGTTATATGGCCCGGCCAAAAAATACCTGTCTATTTTTCCCCAGTCGTCCTTCTACCCTTTGGCGGAACCACGACTGGGTTATTACTCTCTGCTCAGAAGCAGAGAGCGCCCTCTGCCCGAAGGCAGAGGGCTGACAGTGAGAGATGTAGTCGCAGCGAGAAAACTCTCTGTGACAGTCGTGCTGCGGCACACTGCTGTGCCAAGCGACCCTCTTAAGCGTGCCGCGAAATATTGCCACGTCTAAATTATGTCTGTGTGGATGTAGATATGGCACAGCGTTAGTATTTGATTAAATTAATAAGTATTAAACTTTTTATACCACATTAGCCGAAAAAGACTCATTCGTTTTATTGCAATGTTCTACTTCTTGTTTATGTTAATTAGGCTTTTCAATCCTAAATCTATCAAAACTTATTTATAAATGGAACTATATGTGTGTGTGTGTGTGTGTGTGTGTGTGTGTGAAACGGCTGAACCGATTTTATTGAAAATTTACACAGTTGTACTATAAGCATCTGCGAGTGTTCTTAGCTAGGATTTGTGCCGAGGTACCCCCGACAAATATCGAAAATCGATAATCGAAAAGATCAGGTTATAGAAGGAGTGGTCCGATTTTAATCCAATTTGATACACTCATAGACAAAGACATAAGAAACAATATTCAGAAGTTTCAAAGTTGAAGTTCTTAAAATAGTGCAGAAAATCGATAACATATATATATATATAAAAGGTAAGATGTTTGTGTGTGTGTCTGTTTATCTACCTGTATGTCTATTTTTTCAGCACTTTTATTTTAGTTTCTGCTTCGGGTTTGGCTCTAAGTAGATATAATTGTAGTTTTTAGGCCCAGCCATGATACCGTTTAATCAGAGGACTTTTTTATCCTTCAAAATTCAGTTTATGACGAAAATAACTTCTTTGATATTAATACCAGGAAATCATAAATTGACTTACATCCATTTATTTTTCTTTCAGTCTACGGTTTCGCTTTAACTGGAAACAACTATTGTTTTTTAGTCTTTCGTGCCAACGTCCAAAGAGTCTGAGCTCCATGACCCTAGATTAGTTTTAAAGCTTTCATTACACCCGAGCAACGCCGGGCTATACTGCTAGTAATGATATAATCGGGATGTTAAAATACTTCTAACAAAACGTTTTAAAGGAAGTGCGCATGAATATTAGAAAGACCTATAATAGTTAAACAGAAAAACCTGTGTCGATGAAAATATGTTATAGATTTCAACCAAATGTAGCACTGGCTTATCGCTCAAGAGTGGCACAATTCAGAGATAAAACGTAGTTTATAAGTATTAGGGTAGATACTACCCCTTTATCCTAGCCAAATTGCCAGGGAGTGAAAAAAATGTATAACAAGGGAAGAACTGTTTTTACTATTAACAATTCTTTTCTTTCGTGTGTTAATCGTAGGCTGTCTATCTCGTGCTGAATTTTCTTCGTTTGCTAAAACTAAGATCTCCTTCGTTTAGCCATTGATTCATACAAGATCGTCAGGGAAATGGGTGGCTGCATTCAGCTCTCTCTCTCTCTCTCTCTCTTGCATTCAATATGCCTCGTGAGGTTTAATTGTTCTTCCAATTCCTCTACCTTCATTAATTATCTCAAGAATTTCAACCATCTTGTCTTGATTTTGAGCATAAGTGTTTTTTTCCGTTGACATTTTTCTTTAAAAATTTTTGGTACTTACTCTCTTCGTCCATCAAATTCTCAATATCCTTCTGAAGAACCCTATTTCTTCTGCCTCTAGGTTTTTCCTCATCCGTCGAGTAATGTCCAGTATTCACTGCCATGTAAGAGCATGGATATCACATAGAAATACAGCACTGTTTTCTTAGTTTCTAACTATTGGAATATTGTTTCGATAGTCTGCTCTTTATTTTTTATTCAGATTCGTTTTCCCAAATTCTTCTCATTTTCTTCCACTCCCTCTTGAGTTTTAATGGCAGTTTCACGTTGCTGAGGGTGAAATGATTTTAAAAAATATCCAATACATGAACGGTTCTCGGTGTCCATTAACTGCTAAAAAGCTAACTGGATATTTTAAATTTTGCATTCTGCTCGATGTTTGTATCTAAAATTCGTAACTTGCATCTTAGTATTTTTCTCTTGTTGATGACCATACTTTGTGTTCTTGCAGTTGGTGGTTAGTTCTTTTTTTCTCGCTTTCTTCTACCAGCCTGTCTCCGAGTTCCTCTAGTTTCTTTTCAGTGTCGGCCACGCTGTCATCGGAGTATCTATAGTACATCCTGTTAGGGCAGTGATTCTGAACCGTCGTGCTGCGGCACACTATATTTAGCTGTCCCTCCCACTAAGGGCAACATGTGACACATGGTCAGTTGATGAGTGGGAATTTCCGGGTTATATGGCCCGGCCAAAAAATACCTGTCTATTTTTCCCCAGTCGTCCTTCTACCCTTTGGCGGAACCACGACTGGGTTATTACTCTCTGCTCAGAAGCAGAGAGCGCCCTCTGCCCGAAGGCAGAGGGCTGACAGTGAGAGATGTAGTCGCAGCGAGAAAATTCTCTGTGACAGTCGTGCTGCGGCACACTGCTGTGCCAAGCGACCCTATTAAGCGTGCCGCGAAATATTGCCACGTCAAAAGTATGTGTCTGTGTGGATATAGTTATGGTACAGCGTTAGTATTTGATGTAATTAATAAGTATTAAACTTTTTATACCACATTAGCCGAAAAAGACTCATTCGTTTTATTGCAATTTTCTACTTCTTGTTTATATGAATTAGGCTTTTCAATCCTAAATCTATCTAAACATATTTATAAATGGAACTATATGTGTGTGTGTGTGTGTGTGTGTGCGTGTGTGTGTGTGTGTGTGTGAATCGGCTTAACCGATTTTATTGAAAATTTACACAGTTGTACTATAAGCATCTGCGAGTGTTCTTAGCTAGGATTTGTGCCGAGGTACCCCCGACAAATATCGAAAATCGATAATCGATAATCGATAATCGAAAAAATCGGGTTAGAGAAGGAGTGGTCCGATTTTAATCAAATTTGATACACTCATAGACAAAGACATAAGAAACGATATTCAGAAGTTTCAAGGTTGCAGTTCTTACAATAGTGTAGAAAATTGATAATATATATATATATATAAAAGGCAAGATGTTTGCGTGTGTGTGTCTGTTTATCTGTCTGTATGTCCTTTATAGAAATCCACAAATTTTTTCCGATTCTCACCAAACTTCACACAAATATTCTTTAGGCTGAGTCTGAGCTCCAGGACCATGGATTAGTTTTAAAGCTTTCATTACACCCGAGCAACACCGGGCTATTCTGCTAGTAACATAATAAGTAAGAAGCAAAAGTGACTATGCGCAGATGATGAAAGAACGAGAGTCTGCTTATCGTTTATTCGACCAAACTTTGAAGTCAGTCAGTGAAGTACCATATGTGATACACGCTTTGGGCGATCGTGTCTCGAAAGAGACATATCTAACTCGGCAGAAGATTATCCCGCAATAGGTTGCCATTATTTTCTGTTCCCAGCAAAGGCTATAGAACCCAATCCGTTCTGTTATTTAACACATAGCTGGAGGGAAGAGATGGATTAATACCTTTTCCCAAGGGTATTTGCGCGTAAGTAAATGCAAGAAGTTCAACTGGAATTCGCACTCGGCTCACCGATCTTTGGTTCCGAGATGATATCCACTGCACCATAGCGCACAACATTGAAGAAATGGAGAAAAAACTCCAGGCACTGGTTTCATAATAAATAGTTGAATAGAAACTTGAGAAAAGTAAGTAGCTATTTGTGTCTGTATTTTAAAAAAATGGTTTTATACCATAACCTTTAAATGTATAATTTTACAATCTTTGCGAAATTCGCCGTGATATTTTAATTTGCTCCTAAGTGTGCCGGTGCTTAAAACGGTTGAGAAACTCTGTGGTAGAGTCTCCAGTTCATTTAGGATGAAGTGGTTGAATAGAATTGGGGAGAGGTTGAAGCCCTCTACCATACAGTCAGTTAAGTGGCACAAATTGTACACACTTAGGCGATCATGTCTCGAAAGAGACATGACTGACCGAGCAGAAAATTTTCTTGCAGTAGATTGCTACGGTAGATTGGTGGCCAACCAAGGCTGTAGAACCGAGTCTGTCTTGTTATTTAAACAATAGCTAGAGAGAAGAGGCACCTCGACCTGGTGTAATGGTTAGTAAGCTTGTATCACTAGCACCTATTACAACTAAGAATTGAATTCGATTCTCACAGGGTACCCCATACTTGCGGCCTTGTGCCACATGTAAGCGGCGATTAGAAAATGACCATAGCTAGAGAGGAGACGGATTAAATCCATTTCTCCGATGGTATTTGCGCGTAAGTGAATGCATTTGGAATTCGACCTCGGCTCTCCGAATTCTCATTTCAAGCCGATATCCACTGCACCAAAACGTACACAGTCAGTCAGCTAAATGCCATACGTTATACACGCTTGGGTGATAATGTCTCGAAAGAGACATGACTGACTGAGTAGAAGACTGGTTGCCAGCCAAGGCTATAGAACCTAATCTGTCCTGTTATTTAACCTATAACTAGAAGGAAGAGACGGATTAATACCTTTTCTCAAGGATATTTGCGCGTAAGTGAATGCAAGGAGTTCAATTAGAATTCGAACGTACACACTGTTCTCATTTCTAAGCAATATCATTGGCAAAATTTCTAGGAAAAGGATGACTTTCAAGGAGACTTTGAAAAATGTGTGGTAAGTTAAGTTCTATTATGTTTTAGTTTTTTACTCGGTCGGGTTCTTCGAATCGTTGCTTGAGTCGTCGTGGCTTCTACAGTAATCTGTCACTTCTTATGCCACCTCTGTCGTCTAGAGAGATTATTAATCTCTTCAAGACAATCTGCAAATACCTTTAAGGCACGTTGTTCCTGTCATAATTGGAAAAGGAAATGGGTAATAAATAAACTAAGTTATCTAAGCTATCACAGTCTGCATTACTTATAAAGTAAAGTAGACAGTGAGCTGGTTATAAAATTCGGCAATCTTAATTATATCTTCACTATCGCTCCTAATTTTGAGTTTGTAGCACTTTTCCTCTTAATGAATATACCGTTAAATTCCCTCAACGCAGAAAACGATAAGAACGAACCAGAGTCCAGTAACTACTTGGGAATAAATATCTTAGTTACTTAGAATCCAATAAAATAAGACTGATAGGAAGTCGACATAGATAACATAAGAATACTGATAAACTCGATTAGATGCAACGCATTAAACGTACAAGAAAGTACGAGAGGAATAATTGCGTAATGTACTTTTTTTTAATCATTTTATCCCAAGCACGGCAAATTTTACTGCCACTGTTGCGCAGGGGGTTAAATAGGGGGAAAGTGATGAGAAAGAGAGGTAGGTTATAGGGGGTGTCAGGAAGAGTGTAATAGAAGGATGAGAATACTGGCATGATGGGGGTGGAATGGATGGAGAAAAGAGCTTCAAAGAAAGGATGCTTGTCAGTGAGATAGGAGATGACTACTGACCTTACAATTAAATTCTTGGAGATTGTAGCTGTCGGGTAAGCAAGTATACGGAAGGGAAGTGCGAGAAAAGAAGCTGGTAGAGTAGAAATTGCGGTTACATTTTATCGGGTTCACTATAAATGGGTGGGACCTAGTTGCCAGTCTAGTAGCTAGAGTAAATTCATACATAGTGGACACCAGTGAGCTAAGTTCATTGGAGCAGAAGTCGTAAAAGTATTTTTAGAAGAGACACAGGGACGCCACATAACGCCGGTGAGAGAGCGACTGCAGCCGAGCCCGTTGGATTTTGTCAAGAACCCCGAGGTGAATAGCAGGGCATCCGACCAGATGTGGCAGCATTATTCAATACATGGGCGGATGGTAGATTTATGTATGTGCAGGATGGATTCAAACGGGAAATTTTCATGGTCCTACCATGTGAACCGACATTCTTAGCAGAGGATTTAGCAATGCATTCGATATAATCATTCCACTTGAGTTGTGCTGAGAGAGTTAGGCCAAGGAGGCGCAGTGTTTTGCTCTCAGGGAGGCTCCCCTGATTCATGCTAATGGAGGGTGGGTAGAAGCGATTGTCTATGATGGTTAACAGATAGCAGCGTCGTTTTGGAAGCATTACATTTACGACAATATAATAGTTTTATGTGTGTATGAACAATTGTGCCACGTTTGTTCTCTTAGTCGGATGGACGGCTGCAGGTCTTTTACTAAAAGAGGCTGATTTGGTTTAATTTATTTTGTTTTACGTCTTATCAATTTCATTTCATTATTTAATATTTTTAGGTTCATATGAATAGAGTAGGTATTCTTTGAAAGAAATCAGTTTGTAGATCATGGTTTGCGTTTATTTTGTTTTTCGACATATCAAACTGAGAAGGTTATTTAACTCTGACAAGAATTTTAGGATAGGTTAATCAGAATAGAGTATGTATTCTTTGCAAGAAATCAGTTTGTCGATCTGGTTTCATCGATGTATTTTCTTAAGGAGGGCTTCTTTCGATAGTCAAATGTATTGCTGGTATATTAAAAAAATGTATCGCTGGTATTCTTTTTCCAAAAATGTTAGTATTTTTACTATTAAAAATATCTTTATACTTTCATAGTGTTTTGTTCCCAGTTTAGAGGTCAAATATTTGCCCATAGATCGGGCCATAACAGTTGCTACTACCTAGTATCTTGATTGGGACCTGGGAGAAAGAGCAATTAAGATGTGGTTCAATGCGCTTTAAAATCATAATTGCTGTTTTTCCGGATCTTCCCTGACCCAGGGGGGTGGCACCTGTTAGGGTCACAGCTATGAGCAAATTGTGAACCCGTCAAAACACAGCAAATATAAAAGTGCATTTGAAAAAATTACCTACAGTAGATTTTTTGAAGTAAAAATTAACAAAGATCACAAGAGAATAACGTTTCGGTATTTGATAACCGGATGTGCGTTGTGGTGCATTGGATATCGGCTCGGAACGAGAAATCGGGGAGCCGAGTTCGAATTCTAGCTGAATTCATTGCATTTACTTACGTGCAAATACCCTTGAGAAAGGTATTAACCCATCTATTTCTTCCAGTTATGGGTTAAATAACAGGACAGATTGGGTTCTATAGCCTTGGTCGGCAACCAGTCTACCGCAGGAAGCAATGGCAACCTCCTGCGGGATAATCTTCTGCCCAGTCAGTCATGTCTGTTTCGAGACATGATCGCCCGAGCGTGTATCACGTATGGCACTTAACTGACTGATTTGATAACCAGTAGGAAATTGATATGCCATTAAGCAAAGAAACGAGACCTAACGATAGTTAGAGGAGAGTTCTTCGTCCTTTATATTTTCATGGCAGAATTGCATCTTCCGTAGTGAACGATATAAGACCACCTTCAAATCTTTACCTGAGAAAACGCACACATTCAAAAACAAACACATACACGCGCACACATACACACATAAACACACTCACATACATACACACACTCGCACACATACATACACCCACGTACGCACATTGTCACCCACACACGTACTCACAGTCACTCACACACACATACACACAGATGCACACTCACACACACACTCCCACACACACACGCACACTCCCACACACACGCCTACACACACGTACGCACACATATTCACAGTCACATACATACTCACACCCGTACACACTCATACTCACACACACATGCATACACACACAAACAAGCACACATACGTATATATTTATTAAGTAATGAAATTCAGAATCACTTCATGTAAGGAATAGCCTATTTTGGAAGACGAATATGTTAATCATCTGTCTTGTCAACTCCGGTGTATACTGATTTTGTGTCGGAGATAGAAATTTCGGTCAGACGAAATGTACGAGACAAGGGTCAGGGGAGGGTAGAAAATATTTGTCATAAAGTGAAGAGCTTTATTAAATTAAACCCTAATATTAACCTTATAATATTAATTTTGGGTTATATGAGGAATTAAATATTAATATAAAATTAAAAAACGGATGTTTCAATGTTAAAACATAGATGAAGAGAAAGATGAAAGAAGAGTTGGGGAGATCATGGATTAGGGAAAAGTTTACAAATTATAAACAATAAGTGTATAGGGGTTATAGTTGGGGGAAATCAAATTTAGGAGTAATGATATTTTCGACATTAAAAGAATTAGAGAAGAGTGAGTATATGGAAATATAGTAGCTAATTAAGTTTAACTTATATTATGGAAATTTGAATTGGTTTTTATGCCGACATTTAAATGCTAATTCGTTCTTCTAATTCAATGGCCGGCTTTGATTAATGTATTTTATTATTTTAATTTATTTTCTAAACATAAGTTACATCTGTCTCTAAGACCATTACAAGTACGTTCGTAACCTATAATCTTACAAACTATCTGTGGGCTCAGACCTTCCTCCTTAACTTAAAAAAAAAAATTCTGGAAAGAGCTGTCTGGTGTTTTAGGTTACGGTTAAAAAATGAGTCCCTGTTGGTATAAAATCTCTGTTTCCATTACCCAACAGATATTCCAATGTAAAGATATTGTTTTTTGTTTTTTTTTCTTTGGGTGAAATGATCAATTGATATATAACACTGGTAGATTTGCATTTGCCCTCTATTAGACAATTTTCTTTGGGTCAATTACAGAGGGATTCGATGCCAGATTTGCTCATATGATATGCGCTAAAAAGACTGCCTTCTTCCACCGAACGCCCCGTGACCCAGGGGTAGAGTCGCCGACTGACGCCAAATCGGTCGGGTTTCGAGCCTGGGTTGTGTAGCAATCGGAGTCTAACCGTACTGATGAGCTGTGATACAGCGAAACAGATCTGTCTGCTGATGACAGTACTATATATATATATATATATATATATTCGTATTTAAATAGATATTCTGTATATAATCTAACAGTATTATATATTTATTTCTACTGGCCTGATTATAGGCCGGTAGAAATAGATATATAATACCGATTGATTATAAACATAATATCTACTTAAATACGAATATCGATCAAAAATAATGTTCAAACAAATCATTTCAAATTGTCGGTTGTTTAGAACCAGTTTCTTATATATATATATATATATATATATATATATATATATATATATATCGCTCATTCAGTAATGAATTAGAGCACTCTAGCTATCGGGCGTGTATAATGATAATATACACGCTAAAATGTCTGCCTTCTTCTACCGAGCGCCCATAGCCCAGAGGTAGAATCGCCGACTGACGCCAGTTCGGTCGGGTTTCAATCCTGGGTTAAAAGCAATCGGAGTCTAACCGTACTGATGAGCTGTGATACAGCGAAACAGATCTGTCTGCGGATGACTATATATGTATATATGTTTTTGAGCAAATTTATTGAAACAATAACATTCTTTATTGACTGCCAGTTGTCTTAATTGTCCTTCATATTTCCATCATTATCGAAAGAATTTGATTCTTCCATTATTTCTCGGCAATTCAAATCATTTTGAAGTAATTCTTCCGTTCAGTAGTTTTGTAATTTATTGATATATTCAATTTATCAATTTTTAAGTCATCTGAAATGAAAGTATTCAAGGGATCATCTTCAAGCGCAAGTTTTATACTTTCGTTCCGATTCAGCAATCTCTGTTGTTTAATTTGCATATTCAACGAATTAGGAACTCCGTTGATTGTTTCCTCTTCAGTTGCATTTGTTTTTCTTTTTCTTCCAGCTGAATTTTTTTCTGCGCGAGATATTATCGGTTGAGAAAATCCAAATTACTGCAAAGAAAAAGAAAATAGAATGTAGTATATTTCTACAATATCTAAATGGCAACACTAACAATTTCGGTCGGATATGAGAACAATGTTCGAACATGAAGACTTCTAATATATATATATATATATATATATATATATATACTATTTACGCTTTCGCACGCCGATTGAGCACTATGGAGAAATGATGGACTTTAAACGACACTAGCGGCTCACGCATTTATGCATCGTTCATTCAGTAATAAATTTGAACACTCTCGGTTACTGGCATGTGTTTAAATTGTATATAACACGATAAAGCTTAACTTCCTCTACCGAGCGCCCATAGCTCAGAGGAAGAATCGTCAACTGATGTCAATTCGGTCAGGTTTCGATTCTGGCTACAAGCAATTAAATGTCTAACCATAATGTTGAGCTAAATAGCGAAACAGGACTGTCTGCTTATTACTATATATTTATAAACAAAAAGTGGGATGTAGGTAAAATTCCAAGGAAGAGCCTATTAAAATGTATGTTAAAACTGATCCAACCAGAAAACTCGATGAAAATTAAATTGTCTATTCACAGAGCCAAATATGTGTATATATTAAAATAAAACTTTGAAAATTACATTTGTCGTATGATAATTTCTGCGAAGTATTTTCACCTCGTTAGCGATCTTTTTATTATGAAAAAAATTCAAAGAGTGGGAGGGAGGGCTAAAATGAGAGGGAAGATTATGTTAGAAGACATGTGTTTAAAAGCAGTTTCAGAGAGTAGAAAAGAAGAAGGGAGGGAAAACAAAGACAGATAGCGAAATGGATTTAAACTCGATCTTTGAAAATGATATTTAAAGATTGCATTTTTTTTTTTAATCATATCACCCCAAGCAAGGCGGTAACGCCACTGATGTGCAGTGGGCTACATAAGAGTGAGAAGATTAGAAAAGAGAAAACCGGAAACCACATCCTAAACAGGAAACAAGGGATGAGCCTCTTCACCTGTTCAATAGACGTGGGTGGAGTGTGAGCCAGGCGATAGTTTAGTCTATCTACTCCAATTGAAAAAAAAAAAAACAGTGAGAAGATTAGAAAAGAGAAAAACCGGAAACCGCATCCTAAACAGGAAACAAGGGATGAGCCTCTTCACCTGTTCAATAGACGTATATGTTAAGAAGTAAAAAATGAGCGAGATACAGCAACAGAAGTGAGGGAAAATAAAACGGAAAATGCGGTGAAAAATAAAAAAAACGTAAGAAAGGCAATATAGTGAAAAAGTTATAGGAATGAAGGGTGAGAAAAAAGAAAAGAAAAAAGAGAGAAAAGAAGAAAACGTGTGTTGAATAAGCAGATGTGGCACTTGTTAGTCAGGGAGGGTGGAAAGAAAGGGAAATATACATAAAAGGAAAAAGAAAATGAAAAAATTGGAAAAGTGAAATGGAGAACATAAATAACGTATCATATTATTCGACTATGACAAAAGTTCTTAAAAAATTACATTTAAAATAAAATAGGGGCTGACTATTGTTGAGATCAAATTAATTTACGTGAAAATCTACTACAGGAATAAAAAGATAGAACGGAAAAAGAAATATGATATTAGTAGGGGATAGAAATAAAGAAAAGTTTTTAATGTATAGTAATATATAAAAATATATATAAAAAAAGAAAAATGGCCAAAATGAAGAGAAATAAAGCAGCAGAACCCGATCGGATTGTAATAGAGATGTTGATGTTCTTAGAAGGTTTTAGCATAGACAAGCCTCACAGAAATAATAAAACGAAATCTACAACAGCGACAATATACTAGAGGACCTAAGAAGATTAATTTTCATAGCACTACCTAAATCAATTTTCATAGCACTACCTAAGAAGCCAGGTGCAAAGGAATGTGAACTCCACTGAACAATCAACTTAATGAGCCACATAACAAAACTCATCAACCGGATTCTCATGAACAGAGCGCGCAGCAGAATAGGACCATAGATAGGGTCAGAATAATGTTGCTTTGTTAAAGATATCGAAACAAAGAAGGCGATATTCATGCTTAGAATGCTATCTGAAGGAGTAACAGAAATGCAGAAAGACATCTATTTGTGCTTTATAGACTATGCAAAGGCATTTGACAAAGTATGCCACAACGACGTGATAGAGATACTCAACAACCTCGAAATTTTCGGAAAAGGCGTTGGGATAATATATATTTGTCTGGAGCTGCCCAATTCTCACTTTCCAGCTTGTATCATATCAAAAAGTACCTGGATCCTTATGCCCCACTCTATCTTTACAAGTCAGATCAGACCAAAAATGGTGTATTGCTGCCATATTTGGGCTGGAGCTACTGAATCCTCACTTTTCATCTTTACAAGAGTCAGATCAGACCAAAAATGGTGTATTGCTGCCATATTTGGGCTGGAGCTGCTGAATCCTCACTTTTCATCTTTACAAGAGTCATATCAGACCCAAAATGGTGCATTTCTGCCATATCTGGTCTGGAGCTGCACAATCCTCACTTTCCAGCTTGTATCACTTTAAAAAGTAACTGACTCCTTATGCCCTGCTCTATCTTTACAAGAGTCAGATCAGACCAAAAATGGTGTATTGCTGCCATATCTGTGCTGGAGCTGCCCAATCCTCACTTTCCAGGGAAGAAACTCATTTACTCGTTTGTGATATTTTATTTTACACCCAATAGACTTTTTCCAATTGGCATAACCTTACTCTCCTCCAGCTACTCTATCACTATTTTCTTTAGATCCTATCTTCCAAATCTTAATCTAAACCTTAAAATCAAGAACCAAACATGAGACGCACATATGGTTGAATCATCCACATGTTTCCCGTATTTCAATTAAACGGAATACGTTCAACTGAGATTGCTTCTTTTTTGAGCAGACTACCGAAAGTATGATTCCCGATCTCCATGATCTTATACGAGGGTCATTCAATAAATAAGGTGAAGTTTTCGGTATAAGGACTTTTACGAGGGCCATTCAATAAATAAGGTGAATTTTTCGGTATAAGGACTTTTACGAGGGTCATTCAATAAATAAGGTGAATTTTTCGGTATAAGGACTTTTACGAGGGTCATTCAATAAATAAGGTGAATTTTTCGGTATAAGAACTTTTACGAGGGTCATTCAATAAATAAGGTGAATTTTTCGGTATAAGAACTTTTACGAGGGTCATTCAATAAATAAGGTGAATTTTTCAGTATAAGAACTTTTACGAGGGTCATTCAATAAATAAGGTGAATTTTTCGGTATAAGGACTTTTACGAGGGTCATTCAATAAATAAGGTGAATTTTTCGGTATAAGAACTTTCACGAGGGTGAAGTTTTTGGTATAAGAACTTTTACGAGGGTCATTCAATAAATAAGGTGAATTTTTCGGTATAAGGACTTTTACGAGGGTCATTCATTAAATAAGGTGAATTTCTCAGTATAAGGACTTCTAATACAGATAGAAGCCTGCGTTTTTTTTTTACTTTTTTTTCTTTTACCTCTTTTTCAAAGGGATTTAATTCTTTTTGTAGATTGAATCTTTGGAGATTAACAAAGACGTCCGACCAAAAAGCATGCTCCGCAATTGAACAGAGGTCAGTTATCAAGTTTTTGGTTGCTGAAGGGTGCAAACCAGTTGAAATTCATAGAAGAATGTCAACTGTGTATGGTGCCACATGTTTCAGCCAAATAAATGTCTACAAGCGGGCTAAATTGTTGAAAGAATGACGGAGCAGTGTTGAGGATGAAGATAAGCCTGAGAGGCTCAGAGAAGTGAGATCTTCTGAGGTGATCGAATCAGTCAATGGCCTCATTAAGTCTGACAGAAGGGTGACAGTGGATGACATTGCAAGGACTTTGAGTCTATCTGTTGAACAAACGCAGGGGTCACCAGTCACATGGAGTCGTCTTGCATCAAGACAACGCAAGGTCTCATTCAGCAGCTCAAACGGTGCAGACCATCAACGAACTTGGTTGGGAACTGCTCTCTCATCTCCCTTACAGTCCAGAGCTTACCCCTTTAGACTTTCACTTGTTTGGCCCCTTGAAAGCATTCACGAGAGGCACGAAGTTTGAAAGTGACAATGAAGTCAAAAGTGCTGTAAGCGAATGGTTGAGACATCAGTCCAAAGACTTTTACACTGAGGGAATACGGAAGCTTGTGCACAGATGGGAAAAGTGTGTGATACTGCTGGGAGGCTACGTTGAAAAAAAAGTAAGCTTTTATCTGTATTAGAAGTTCTTGTACCAAAAAATTCACCTTATTTATTGAATGACCCTCATATTTTATCTGTCATATATATCTCAGTACCAACTGCCTTATATCTTACATATCTTCATATTCGGCACTTACCTCTTCTACTGATGTCCTTGCAGCAACAGCATTCAGTAAACCTCTATTTTGTAAATTTTTGTCCTTGAAAAATTGTTTACTCCAGTGTAATGTATAACATATCTTTTATTGAAAATCTAGTTGAAGGCATTCTCGCTTCTGTAAAAAGAACTCCCCACTGATTGACGATGTTGTTAGAGATAGAGCTTCAAGCACCATGCTTGAACAATTACAGGTTTGGTGAAGCTATTAACACAAAGTTGAAGGCTTTGAATATTTTTTCTCATGGACCGGTTTTTCCTCTTGCTATCTCTTCCAAACTCCGTTGTCATCTACTTGCTCAAGCCCATCGTTGCTTTTCTCTGTTTCTCCCTGCCTCTATTCGTCCTGTGAGTATTAAATTTTTCAAGCCTTCGTTCCTCACATACGTGTCTCAGAAATCTCAGCTCTCTCTTCCTGATGCTGAGTACAGATTTCCTTCTCATTTGCATCCTCTTCAACACTTTGTCGTTGCTCACATGTCTAGCCCATGGCATCCTCAGCATCCATCTGTAGAACGACATTTTTGTTACTTCAAGTCATTGCTTTATCCTTGATGAGATTGTCTAGTGTTCGTGGCTTCTGGAATGCATTTTTGGTCATGCAAATACTCCTTCCGATCTCAGGGTAGCACACTCCATTCTCTGTTAGAACACTTCTCAGGTAGTTGACATTTTGGTCTCCCCTTTTTACTGATGACCTCGCGTTCATTTTTCTTGTAGTTTATATGTAGTCCTTTCTTTCCGTTTTCTTTAGCTATCTTCTGTAAGAGATCTTGTAGTTTCCTTTCCGTGTCTGCTATTCTTAGCGTCAGTATTCTCAGCATCTTTTTTAACTTTGAGAAAATTAAAGTTACAGGAAGATAATTTGACGTGTGCAAAAGTTAATGATGAAATACTTTTTTCATTTTGTCATAATAAAATTTCTAATAAAAAGTAATCTTATGTATAATAATTTTCTCCTAAAGTACAAAACAGCTGGCTTACGGCCATATCACGTTGAATACACCGGTTCTCGCTCGATCACCGAAGTTGAGCGTGGTCAGTACTTAGATGGATGACCGCTTCGGAATACCAGGTTCTGTAAGCTTTTAGTAAGGGATGTGCGGTGTGGTGCAGTGGATATCGGCTCGAAAAAGAGAAATCAGTGAGCCGAGTTCGAATTCCAGTTGAATACCCTGCATTCACTTAAGCACTGTTACCCTTGGGAAAGGTATTAATCCGTCCCTTCCCTCCAGGTATGGGTTAAATATCAGGGTAGAACTTGGGGACCCTTCCCTTAAAAACAAATCCCAATGAATCTTGATACTCGAAAAGAAAATGTATTACTAGACACAATAAATTGTTGAAAGAAAAAGGTATTATCAGCTTTAAATAAATCAAATTTAGTTAGCAATAAATGACCCGCCGAGGTTGATATGCCACAAAACAACCAACCAAAAAACCAGCTACTTTTTACCCTCTTTTATTAATAAGGGCTGCCTCTGACTTTTGAACTGTTGTACAAGTGAATATATAGAACTAATCTAGGACTTGAATTAAGCTCCCTGGTTTCTCTGATATCCACCATACTCCTTCGCCAATATTTATTAAACAATAACAATATATGTTAAACAATAACAGTATATATTAAAAATAAACTGGGTTATTAATATCGTATTTTGTATAGAGAATTTGGTAGTGATGGTCAATCAGGCTAGCCTTGATAACCATTAGGCCTCGCTGAGGCGCCTCAACTTCGCATAAGTTCTTCCTTGACTAAGAGTTGGACATTTATTAAGACGAATGAGTTAAATCGCGATAATAGCAGGCGCCGACTTTGGAATGATGGTTGGCCAGCTCGCCTCGCAGACCATTCGTTTTGTTGGTTGTATAGGGTTTAATATCTTCAAATTGTCATGGGAACGGGAACCGTGTTCATCGTTATATAATCCAATTATTTAAAGCCAAACTGAAACAAAAAAGAAAACAACTTCCTAATAATATTGATCTGTGAATAATATTTGCTTACAGAATTAAAACGGAAGGAGTAAGTGTTTTTAAGAGCGGCAAAATAATAGAGAATAGATAGGAAGAAGGTCTTGATCACAGTCATTTCCTCTCTATTCGAACTGAACTTGATAACACGTTTGAGTTTCAATCCTCGTCGCTACTGTTATAACGCGTTTTCCAGCAGTTATAATATGTAGTATTGCTTAGGCACTCACCCTGACGTCTTCATCTTTATTTGAAAAACTGCTCGTGTCTTTAAAATATAAGTAGAAAAGGTAATTCCATCATCTGAATTGTATGTGAATTCAGATATGGCATTTGATACCACGTCTGGAGTGAAAGAACTTGGGAAATATTCCGTTTTCTTCTGAATTTTTTAAATTAATTTTGTTTATCTTTCTAGAGATTTAACAACTGCTCTTGTCGCTGATTTTAATGTTTCTACTGTTGTTTTTATATTTTGATACGTGAATATATTAAATATATTTTTTGAAACATGTTTTTTCTACTTTTTTACGCACACCAAAGAGAAAAAAAATTAAACCAACGTGGTTCAAAATTCTCGTCATCACTGTTATAATACGACGTCTGTATTCTTTTTTGAAAATTTGCTTGTCTCTTTTAAAATAATCAGAAAAAGTAATTCCATCATCTGAATTGTATGCGTTGTGGTGCAGTAGATATCGGCCCGGAACGAGAAATCGGGGAGCTGAGTTCGAATTCCAGTTGAATTCCTTGTATTCACTTCCGCACATCTATCTTTGGGAAAGGTATTAATCTATCTCTTACTCTCCAGTTATGGGTTAAATAACAGGACAGTTAAATAACAGTCTACCGCAGTAAGTAATAGTAACCTACTGCTGGATAATCTTTTGCCCAGTCAGCCATGTCTCTTTCGAGAGATGATCGCCCAAACGTGTATCACGTGTGGCACATAACTGACTGAATTGTATGCAAATTCCGATATGGCATTTGTCACTACATCTAAAGTGAAAGAACTTTTTTTCGTTTTCTTCTGAAAGTAAAATTTTTTGTTTTCTTCTGAAATTAATTTTTGCTGTATTTTTCTGAAATTAAAATTTCTATTTAACGTTTATTATTGTTTATAGAGTTCCAACAACTGCTGATATCACTGTTTTTACTGTTGTTGTATTTTTTCCACATGAATACATTAATATTTTTAATATTTCTACAATATTTGAAGCATATGTTTTTTTCTCTTTTTTCTTACACACAAAAAAGAGAAAAAGTTAAACCAACGTTGTTCCGAATTCTCGTCGTCACTTAGCAAACATTATTTTTCCTACCTGTTATAACTCAGTATGAGTTTCGATATCCTCATTATAACTCGTATGAGTTCGTATACCATCGCCAGTGTTATAATCCGTTCTATTATAGCCGTTAAAATATAAAGTCTTGTTAGGTATTCGACATGGCGTCTATAAGACTTTTTTTTTTTTTTAATAAGCGTTTCACCCCGAGCAAGGCATGTCACTGCCACTACTGCGCAGGGGGCTACATAGAGTGGAGAAAGGATGATTAAATATAGGAAATGTCAGAGGGTGGGTGATAGGCGGGTAAGGATACCGAGAATAAGGGTTGGGTAGATGAGAGTGTTCTGAGAATAATTGGGAGTTAGAGTGATAGGAGGTGTCTATTGACCCTACATTTAAACACCTGGAGATTGTAGCTGTCGGGAAAGCAGACTTGTGGAAGGGAGTTCCACAAGCGGGAAGCGCGAGAAAAGAAGCTGTTGGAGTAGAATTTACGGTTACTCCGAAGACTGATTCCAACGGTTTTCTAGACTTCTTTATTTAAGTGTCCAGACGAGTACATTCATTCATCAGGGGTGTGTTATAAACAGGCCGTGAATAGTTTCTACAAAGTTCTTGTGAAGAAGAATTCCGGGGGAACATCCTTTTTGTGATAGGAACACTTACAGATGGGGATGATTCAACTACTTTAAACCTGTACTACAGAGGTCCCATTCTAGGATCACAGAAATAATGTATATGGGCAATGGGAAAACGTCTAAATAGGTTCAGTTCTGGGTCCAACCTTCAGCAACTTCACCATAGCAAACCTAGAAAATAATATATTTAGTACTACTAAGGAACCATTAATCTATCTACGATATATAGATGATATTCTTATATTAGTTAAAAACATATAACATGCATACAGAGAGAAAGAGAGAGAGAGAGAGAAAGCGAGAGATGGAAAGGGCGTAAAAAGAATTATATTTTCTTTTAGTTCCTGTAGTCAAACAAATATATTTGTAGAGAGAGAAAGAGAAAACATACCAATTATCTGAGTGCGTTCAGTGCGTGTGTGCCTACGTGTATTAGGGGGAGCGAGAGAAAGAGAGAGAGAGAGAGAGCGAGAGAGAGAGTGGAAGTAAAGAGTAGAGGCAGAATAAGAAAGGGAAATATTTTTTTCTTTTAGTTTCTATCTTCATATCAGTATTTTCATATAGACAAGAATACAGAGAGAGAGAGAGAGAAAGAGAGAGAGAGAGAGAGAGAAAGAGGGAAAAAAGAAAGGAGAGAGTGAGCGTGAAAGTACCGAATAGGCATCCTTTTAGTTCCTAGTCATATTAAAAATTTTCATAGAGAGAGAAAGAGAAGAAAGAACAAAACTAGAGAGGGAGTAAGAGAAAAAGTAAGCGTTGAAAACGGGCCCTTTTAGTTCCTATAATCATCCCAATATTTTTGATGAGAGAGAGAGAGAGAGAGAGAGAGAGAGAGAGAGAGAGGAAGAGAATAGAAAGTGAGAGAGAAAGAGAGAGAGAGACAGAAAGGAAGCAGGATGAAATGAGAGAGTGGAAAATACTTCTTTTTGTTGCTATAGTCATGTCAATATAGAGAGAGAATAAAAAAAATAATGAAGAGAGATATAGAGTGGGACTGGAAAGAAAGAGAGGAACAATCTTCCTTTGTTTCTCATAGTGATAAAACTATTTCCGTAGAGATAGATAGATAGATAGATAGATAGATAGAGAGAGAGAGAGAGAGAGAGAGAGAAGAAGAAGAAGAAGAAAGAACAAAAAAAGGACAAAGTGAAGGAGGGATTCATAAAGAGAGAAAGGATATATATATATATAAAGCTCTACTTTGTATCGAGCACTCTTTATAAAAGTAAATACTTGAACAGTGGGTTTAAAATCTACGTATTCTGTCACTTTCTTACAATATATATATATATATATATATATATATATATATATATATATATATATAATAAAGAAAGAAAAAGACTGAAGAGTGTGAGTGTATGCGAGAGTGCGGAATATACATTGTTAGGTTGCTATAGGCATACTAATATTTTCGTAGACAGAGAAAGAACCAAGAGATAAATAGTTCTTGCTGTAGAATTGTCAAATTCTTTGTCCTTTTTTCTCAAAGATGTAAAGAAAAAATGCACAATTTCTATAACAACGCGAACGAAAGAAAAAGTCTCTCTTCTCACGATTTCGCTTTCTTCATTCATCTCTTTCTGAAAATATTGGTCGACACGAGAATCCAAAACGAAGAATCCTACATTCTCTCTAATTCTTGTTCTCGCCTTCTCTCTTTACGAAAATATTTAAATAATAGCAGAAAGTGAAAGAAAATATATTCCCCATCTATTTGTCTCTTCTGCTACCACTAATTTCTCTAGCATTCAACTTTGCCTCCTTTCATTTTTCCTATTTTAACGTCGAAATTTTAATATGAATCAAAGGAAAAAAAAAAGGACGCATATTTCCAGCCTTTCTCTCTTTCTTTCTCTCTTTCTTTTACATTGATTATATTGTTAATACTATATAAAGCAAACTGAAACATCTTCCTATCTCTCTCCTTTTCTCACTCTTATCGATTACCAATTTCCCCTTTTATGTTTCTCACAGTAAATTCTTATGTAAACGTTTCAGTTCCATTCTAATGGAACCATCATAAGTTAACTTAAGATTATCGATTATCAGAAGTATATTTAGGTAATCCAATATATACTTTGTTACTGTAATTTTGTTTTAACAGTTTGTTTTTATTTTTTATTGATATTCAAACCACTGAAACATTTTTTTTGAGAAATCCGTTTCTGTAACTATCCAATTCCTTTGTCTATTCGACTTTCTTTGGGTAAAATATTTTGCCAATTAGTGGATTACATCTAGTTTTTTTTTTCTTAGAATTTCGATTTTCATTGTTTGATATTTACTATCGTGTGGTGGATAGTCACAGTAAAACATTTAGTGGTTCATCACTAAAGATTTAGATGGTCATAGTCTGACAGTCTATCTTTTCCTGACTATCTCCCATTTTCACGAGAGCCAGATAAGACAAATGGCCACCGACTATAATAAAATAAATCTTTACAGTACTAAACCTGAATTTGTCAATTAAAGCTTCAGTGTTGTTGCTGTATTCTTCTTCTTTTATGTGCCTTAGTCAGTCATGGCCTTCCACATCTTCCTATCCCTTGTAGCTCTTAACACCCTTTCTCTTGTTCTTCTTCTTCTTTTATGAGCCGTGTCCCTTTCAGGTGATCATGGCCTTCCACATCTTCATATCCCTTGTAGCTCTTAACAACCTTTCTCTTGTTCTACTTCTTTTATAAGCTGTGTCTCTTTAAGGCGATCATGGCCTTCCACATCTTCCTATCCCTTGTAGCTCTTAACACCCTTTCTCTTGTTCTTGTTCTTTTATAAGCCGTGTCCCTTTAAGGCGATCATGGCCTTCCACATCTTCCTATCCCTTGTAGCTCTTAACACCTTTTCTCTTGTTCTTGTTGTTCTTCTTATATAAGCCGTGTCCCTTTAAGGCGATCATCCCCTTCCACATCTCCCTATCCCTTGTAGCTCTTAACACCTTTTCTCTTGTTCTTGTTGTTCTTCTTTTATAAGCCGTGTCCCTTTAAGGCGATCATGGCCTTCCACATCTTCCTATCCCTTGTAGCTCTTAACACCTTTTCTCTTGTTCTTGTTGTTCTTCTTTTATAAGCCGTGTCCCTTTAAGGCGATCATGGCCTTCCACATCTTCCTATCCCTTGTAGCTCTTAAGACCCTTTCTCTTGTTCTTGTTGTTCTTCTTTTATAAGCCGTGTCCCTTTAAGGCGATCATGGCCTTCCACATCTCCCTATCACTTCTAGCTCTTAACAACCTTTCTCTTGTTCTTGTTCTTGTTCTTCTTCTTTTATGAGCCGTGTCCCTTCAGGGCGTAGGTGATCATGGCCTTCCACATCTCCCTCTCCTTGTAGCTCTTAACAACCTTTCTCTTGTTCTTGTTGTTCTTCTTTTATAAGCCGTGTCTCTTTAAGGCGATCATGGCCTACCACATCTCCCTATCCCTTGTAGCTCTGAACACCTTTTCTCTTGTTCTTGTTGTTCTTTTATAAGCCGTGTCACTTTAAGGCGATCATGGCCTTCCACATCTCCCTATCCCTTGTACCTCTTAACAACCTTTCTCTTGTTCTTGTTGTTCTTCTTTTATAAGCCGTGTCACTTTAAGGCGATCATGGCCTTCCACATCTCCCTATCCCTTGTAGCTCTTAACAACCTTTCTCTTGTTCTTCTTCTTCTTTTATAAACCGTGTCTCTTTAAGGCGTAGGCGATCATGGCCTTCCACATCTACCTCTTCCTTGTAGCTCTTAACACCCTTTCTCTTGTTGCCCTTCCTAAAACCCTGAATCTACCAAACATTTTCTCAAACCTATCAAGTAAGTCATGTATTGCTTTCCCCTGCCTCTCTTTCCCTCTTTCTGTCCTGTGAATATCAGATTTCTCAACCTTTTTTCTCATTTCAAAAAATTGAGCTGTCTTTTTCTGATGTTAAATATCATTTTCCTTTTCGTTTCTATCCTCTCCAAAACCTCGTTGTTGCTCACATTTTCGGTCCATTCTAACCTCAGCATCCTTCTGTAGAACCACATTTTGGTTGATTCAATTCTAACCTTCGTTTATAATGAGATTGTCCAGTATTTGCTGCCATAAGTAGGAACAGACAACATATAAAAATTCAGTACTTTCTGTGTTTCCAACGAAATTTTCCTGTAACACATCACTCAATAAGACCCGGGTCTGACATATAGATGGCGTCACGAATAAAAAGTCTATATGATTTTTATAAAGTGCCAACCTTCAAATGGCATGTGACAAATTGTGGCCCCAGTCGAATTATTATTTTACAAATTACAGTTATTTAAGTGACGCTACGTTTGCAAATTTTCAAAACAATGAAAAATTTGAATTTCATGTTTTTTCAGATGGGAAAAATACTGTTCAAGCAAAGCAATGGCTTCATAAGTGTTATTTGGATTCTGCTCCTCGGAAACAACGGTTAAGAGGTGGTATGCTGACTGACTTTAAACGCAGTCGTACAGAAACAAATGATGCTGAATGCTCAGGTTGCCAAAATCGGCAGTTGTCTCGGAAAACAGCAAAAAATCCACAAACTCGTTTTGGCCGATCGTAAATTGAAGTTGCGTAAAATAGCAGAGGGTTTGAACATATCAGAATGCAGTATATTCACTATTTTACATGAACATTTGTCAATAAGAAAGCTGTGTTCAAAGTTGGTGCCGCGTTTGCTCACAGTCGATCAGAAACAACAACGCGTATAAAATTTAGAGCGTTGTTTGCAACTATTTCAACGTAACAACAAGGAGTCTTTGCTTAAATATATGACAATGGATGAAACATAGATCCACCATTTCACTCCAGAGTCAAATCGGCAGTCAGCTGAGTGGACAGCAACAGGTGAAAGACGTGCAAAGCGAGAAAAGACGCAAGAATCAACAGGTAAGTTTTGGCCTCCGTATTTTGGAAGGTATTTTGTTCATCGATTACCTTGAGAAAGGAAGAACCAGCAAATAATATAGAGAATTATTGGTGCTTTTGAAGGAATAAATCGCCACTACCAAAAAACAAAAAAAAACAAAAACAAAACGGCCAGAAATGAAGAAGAAAAAAGTGATCCTTCAAGACAACGCACAGAGTCTGTCGATCACAAAGGTGACAAAACTACATGAATTGCACTTGGAATTGCCTCTGCATCCACCCTATTTTTCAGATCTGCCCCCCAGTGACTACTGGCTGCTTGCAGACCTCAAAATGTTTCAGGGAAAGAGATTTCGTTCCAATGAAGAAGGCATATCGGAAAGTGAGGCGTATTTTGAGGCCAAAGACAAATCGTTTTACCAAAAATGGATCGAAGCATTAGAATTAGTGCATCAGCTTAGAAGAAGACTATGTTGATGAATAAATTTGAATTTTGCCTAAAAGTTGTTGTTTTATTAGTTACTCCCGGGATTTATTGAGTGATGTGTTATTTCCATGCTCTGCTCAGCTTTTGGAATGTATCATTGGCCATGCCTTCGGATCTCAGTGTCGCATTTTCCGTCTACTGTTAGAACACTTCCCAAGTAGTTAAATTTCTGTAACTGATAGATTTTGCTATATTACATATAATAAAATCACCAACAATGCCTATTTATATTGAAATTACAAGAATGCGTAATTGTAGCAAAATTTCAACAATATTTATTAAAGAATTACTAATAATACATTTTATCTGAAATTGAAGACATACAACTACTTTCAAAATATATTTAGTCGAAACGATAAAATTACGTACAAAATATTTAGATTTCAGTGTTAAATAACGTATAGAGGCGTTTATATGCCGCTTAACTAAAGGAACTAATACCCGAATCACTACAATCCTGACCTCTTTAAATCTAGTGTTAGCCGTTATCTTTCCTGTATAACTCTATGAATTTTGCTCCTTTTCTGACGCTCATACAACATCCTACAGTAGCCTTCTACTTTGATTAGTTCTTGAACCTTGTAAATATTATAGACAAAAACCAGCTTAAAAGGTAGAAACTAGCTTGTAAGATTCAATAGCTCCAAAACGAAATCAGTATTCTTACAGTATCTTTGATAAAACCATCGAATTATCTGGAATAATTCTAACCTCAATAAGGATTTGGACGTGTATTATGCTTAAGGTCATCGCAAGTCTTAAGTAGAACTCCTATGAACAAACTGTCGCTAAAAATAGTTTGAAAAAAAGCCAGTATCTTGAAGCTTTTCAGAAGCTTTCCTAACTTCTGTCATGCTCTAACTTCACAAAAGTCATATCAAATCCCAACCGGAGTATCGCTGTCATATCGACTGAAGCCGCCTAAAATTCATCTTCTAATATTGATAGAATTCAAGAGCGATTACATGGCCTTGTGAGTGATGAATTATTTGCTACTCTGGAGGCCGTTTCCCATAGATGAAACGTTGCAAGCCTATCACCACTTTGTTACAATTTTCATAGTAAATTTCCTGAGAACTGAATTCTACTAGTTCAGACCCTTACAGGTAGAACGATGCATGTCACATACACATGGCTGAATCGTCATCGTTCTAATTGTAATTCCATTGGTAAGAAGGGGGTTCATCAGAGGACTTCTTTCTAAGAACCACGACTGTCCGACTTGGGCATGATAATAAACTACACCTAACAGAAAGGCCTCTGATCGGAGTGATTTGAGAAGCGTTGAACCACCTCTTAATTGCTGTTGTACCCAGGTCTACTCTGACAACCGACCCTCGGAGTCATGACTACGACAATAAACTAGATCGGGCATCAAGGTCTTTGGTTGGGAGATTAGAGGTTTTGAAAAGCGTGTAACCATCTCTTAAATGCTGCTGTTCCCAGGTCCACCCGAACAAGCAGCCACCTAGACTCCTGGCTATGACAATAATCTACATCAGGCAGCAAGGTCCGTGATTGGGAGATTGAAGGTTTTAAGGAACTTGGAACAATCTCTTAATTGCTGTGTGTTCCAGGTCCAACCTATCAACAATCCCCACCGGGTTCTTGCTACTACAATAAATTACATCATACAGCGTGACCTCTGATCGGAGTTGGAAATTTTGAGAAGCCTGAAACCATCTCTTACATGTTGTTGTTCCGAGGTTAACCCAGACAATCAACTTCCCAGTGTCCTGGCTACAATGACGCCTCTGATCGGGAGGTTTTGAGAAGCGTTGGACCACCTCTTAACTGCTGTTTTTTCCAGGTTCGCTCAGGTCCGGTGTGGTAACACTTGTTATGAGTTCCAGCTATGGGCAACAGTTAATTGCCCAACTGAGGTCAAAATGCTATGAAAGTATAAAAATATATATTTATAGTAAAAATCTCAGCAATACATTTTGATAGTAAGAAAAAGTTAGCATCATTATATTTTTTGTAAAAAATCAAAATTACTAATAATTCCAAGAAAATTTAATTTAGGCATTAAATGACCCATAAGTATTTGATATTCCGCTAAACAAACAAAAAAACCCATCACTGTGTAGAACAAACTCCGAAGATGTTCCTCAGATCACTACAAAGTTAACTTAAATAATAAAAATGTCTGACCACTCGTATCCAAGGATTCCCTTCTACTAGAACGGTTAGGTAATTCCTGCTATAGACTCTTGCTCAAGCACATTTTTGTGTGTTCAACATCCACAGAGCCCACTTGTGGACCTTAGTTACAGGAAACACGTTATCTAACGTGATCAACAGTTTGAACAAGGCCAGCACGCTCATACGCACGAACACAACTGTTAATGAGTTCCGTCTACCCAATGGTACTCATAAGATTTGAGTCAACCCATGTTATGGTTTTCAAGTGCTTTCCAGAGTGGCTTCAGGCAGTGATCGACTCCCTCAGACCAATAAAATCAAGAAGTCACCT
The DNA here is from genome assembly GCA_037127315.1 of Ascarosepion bandense. Taxonomy (NCBI): domain Eukaryota; kingdom Metazoa; phylum Mollusca; class Cephalopoda; order Sepiida; family Sepiidae; genus Ascarosepion; species Ascarosepion bandense. Next base: position 1,188,185 of record JBBBDQ010001555.1, on the reverse strand, counting down.
TCCTGACAAATTGTCAATGGTGAGATTCGAACTCAAGTCTCATGGTCAGAAAGTGATCTTTATCACCATTTTCTCACCAAGTTATTATCTGCATATACGATCATACAACAATCTCATTCAATAAACGTGTACTTTCAGTGGCTCTTGGGCCTTGTTTTGGGTGATGCTTTAGTAAAATAAAATCGTATATGGCGAGATTCGAACCCCTCTCTCAGAATGTTTGCAAGACGAGTTTTGTAAATCATCATGACGTATCAAGCGTCTATTCTATCTGTACTAAATAGAGCTTAGCACGGCACAAATTTAAAATGATAATCCAGCGAAGATCGATGTCCTTATCTTTCGGCCACATCCCATAGAGACACCGGTTTCCGTACAATCTCCAAAGTTAAGCAACGTCAAGATGGCTGAGCGCTGAGGAACTTCAGGTTCTGTGAGCTTGGATATGTGAATGGTGTAATGGATGAGACGGACTTTTAATCTGGGAGCCGGGTTCAAATTCCAATTGTATTCTTGTACTTGTACTTGTATTCATTCCCATCAGATCGAAACGGCTTTTTCTCTGTAAGAAGATCTATGGGACTTTTTGGTTACTCGAGCGGTCCCCAGCTGCATGTAGTACGGAGATTTTCCCTCGGTAGGTTGCCACTTCGTACTGCGGTAGACTGATTGCCAACCAAAGCTATAGAACCCAAGTTGTATTCATTATATTCTCGTACGCAAAAACCTTTGAGAAAGGTATGAACCACCCACTTCTACCACCCATTATGGGTTAGTTAGTAAGACTTGTTTCATTATTATTAATAATATTAATTCATTATTATTAATAAATCATTATTATTTCCAAAAATGAAATAATATTGCTTACAAAATATTTAGATTAAATAACCCATAAAGATAGATATGCTGCTAAACAAAATAAACTAACCAACATTATCTTAACGGACTTTAAACCACAGTCGAACTCCAACCCAAAATGGCAAAGTGAAGAAACTTTACATTAGAAACGATTACCATAAACTGTCTTCACGTGATGCGGTTTTTCTGGTTCATTTTAAAAATTGAAACTTTTCTTGGCCATGTGTTTACTGTTCGTCGGAAATTGTTTCTAGATGTTGATGGGAACAATAATAATGTTCGATCTTTTTTTTACGCAAATATTGTCGGGCAATGGGCAAATATTTTTGGACTGAAAATCAAGTCCGTTATGCTATATCAGGTTTTCTCTGTATATACGATGTCTTTTTTTTTTTTGCATAAAAAGGGCAAAAATGTATTTTGCACATGGTGTTATTGTTGATTTTTAAATGAAGCAATTCTATTATAATTATTTTATTACTAATTTTATTACATACTATAATTTTGTTTTTAGATGACACGATATCATGATTATTATTATTATTATTATTATTATTATTATTATTATTACATATGATTATTTTAGATGACCCAATATACAGATGATTGTTATTAACACTAGTTATATTACATATTATAATATTTGTTTGTAGATGATACAATATCCCGATTACTACTATTATTATTACATTTCATGTGAAGTGCCAGGACGTAATTATGTAATAAAGTAACGCTTCAAACGTTTTAATTTAGGTTCAATTAACTTATAATACAAAGAAAAAACATCCTAATAATCTTTTTAATGTATTTCCAATCTCTATTTTCTGACCGAGTAATAATTAATTTTCTGTGGATTTATTACCTAACGCTAGAATCCCAACTAAAATACTTAGTGTTTTGTGATTTTAGTATAAAATTGATAAAACTTTTTTCTAACAACTTGATTGTAAAATTCGGGGTAAATAATACGGATCAAAGTGTTTTCATAAGAATAAGTAATATATTAATCCTTATTAGCAGAAGTAAAGGGAGGATCTGAATAAGTAAGTAATTCATCGAGTTATTATTGGATCTCAACAGAATGCAGAAAGCACTGGACGGCCTTTCCATCCTATATTTGGGATTCATCAGCAGTGCGCATCCGCTACCAGGAATTGAAACCCAGACAGTGAGGTTATTAAGATGATGTCATACCAACTGTACCAAGGACCCTGATGACGAAGAGATAACGAATTAAACTCGATGACGCTCCGCTCATTCACAAATTCTGTGGTGGAACACATCCAAGTTCCTTTACCCATAGGACGGTGCCTCCAAGAGCCACGACTACTATAACCAAACCGCTCACTCCAGAACATTATAAGCTTGTTCAAGCACAGAAGTAGTGGGAGGATTTGAATAATTAAGTAATTCAACGAGTTATTCGACCTCAACAGAATGCAGAAAGCACTGGACGGCTGTTTCGTCCTATATTTGGGACTCATCAGCAGTGCGCACTAAAACTTATTAAAACCTAAGACAAAATAAAACTTAATCAAACACATGCGTCAACATTTTATGAAAGAAATGTGAATGGAACAAAGATACAAACAAAGTTGAAGCATATAAGAACTTATGACATGCAAAGTCTTTCATTTTTGAGTTTGTGTTTTGTTTAACAACATATCAACCTCTGTGGGTTATTTAATGCCAAAAATGTGGGGTTTTAAGGTATTTTTTATGTTTGGTTATAGAGAGTAGGTTGATTTAGTTAGATTATAATGAAAATTTTTATTTTTATTCTATTTTATTTTAGAAAACTGAAAATATCTTCTCTTTTTGTATTCAAAATGTTTTACTAAGAATATTTTTTTCCTTCAAAAATGTGTTATATTAATCCTTATTAAAACCTAAGACAACATAAAAGTTAATCAAACACATGCGTCAACAATTTATGAAAGAAGTGTGAACGAAACAAAGATACAAAATTGGAGTATATCAGAACCTATGTCAGCTTGAAAGAGCTGAGTTGCGATTTGGAATGTATGCCTCAAACGTTAGAAAAGTTTAAATCATCCGGTAAAACCTGGTGCACTTCGGCATCGGGGACCTGCTCCAACCTAAGTCATCTAATAATCACCGCCTATCTGAGTTTTAGATGCATATACGCGCCAAGCAGTCTTTTGTCATTTCTTTAATGATCAAGGATTTCATCATGGTTCCAGATCGTGAACAAAATTATGTCTAATCGATTGTTTTTACGAAATAAATTTCCTACGCCATAGTTTTTTTTTTAAGGTAAGCGTGCAAAATAGTCATTTATTTTATTTAAAACTCATAGTTGTCGTCGAACTGAGCATTCTGAAAATTTTAGGAGACGAATTTTACATCTATTATATTATTTCTAGTTTAAATTTATAGCGGGTATTTTTTATTTATTCTTTTTCTAGTTGTAGTATGATTCCGTTCTAGTGAAGGGTAATTGTATACCGTTGCAGGTTAAAGGAATTTGGCCTTGTGGAAGATAGCCCACTATAATTCATAAAATGATTATAAAATCAAGAAAGGCAATTTGAGTATAAAATAACATTTATATATACACATTTCAATTAATGTTTTACAATTAAAGCAATACTTGAAATAAAGGTCCAACAGAGGTTAGAATGTTCATGGAAAATATAATACTGAAAAAGATAAAAGGCTTAGGAGTGTGATGAATGTTCATTTTGAAGTTGCCTCTTCTACGGTCAGTAAGTTAGTAAGTTGATTTGTGTGTAATGTCTTTGACGAGGTCACTCCTGAGGTCTATAAGTGATTTTGAGACAGGGAGAAGGAAAGAGGTCAGCATAGTAGCCGCTCGACTTAAGTCAAGGGGAGGCACTGGTAACTCTATCCTATCGGTCCTTCTGTCTGATGATGCTTTTTGTCTCCGATTTTTATATCCGCTTTTTGGATCAAAAGCTCGTTTTGAATTTCACGCTTGTATTTGATTCCGGGCTTCCCATTGACTGGTAAATAAAATTCGCGTAGGCTCGTGAAATGGAAATTTGATATTTGATTAATTTTTATTTTTCAACCGGAACATCTGCGCAAACTTGGATGCACAAGACGAGTTTTATTCATTTGCCTTTTTGTTGAGAGAGAGACAATATCCGGTTTCTCGCTTTTGTTCGGTCGGTATCACCACAAATTCATTATATTATTATAGATTTTATTGTTCTGGTTCAATATATCATTTGTTACTCGCGTTAATTTATTAATGTTAGAGTTGGTATTTAGTTTAAGGGTTTTCACTATTATTATTTTATTATTAGATTTTGCACATGAGGTTATTGTTGATTTTTAAGTGAAGCAATTCCATTATAATTATTTTATTTCTAGTTTTATTACATACTATAATTTTTGTTTTTTAGATGACACGATATTATTATTATTACTAGTTTTATTACATATTATGATTATTTTAGATGACACAATATACCGATTATCATTATTATTACTAGTTATATTACATATTATAATTGTTTGTAGATGATACAATATCCCGATTACTGTTTTTATTACTGTTAATATAATCATTAATTTATTACTAATTTTATTACATATAATAATTACTACTATTACTATTATTATTATTTTATTACTAGTTTCATTACATATCATAATTTTTAGTTTTTTTAAATTAAGTAAATTCACTATTATTATCATTCTATTACAATCTCACTTATATTTTGTTTAACTTCTCGATAAAACTGTTGTAATATAAAAATTTCGTTACCAGTTTTATTCGATTTTTTGGTACTTTTTACATGAAATAATCTCATTAATATTATATTATTACTAGTCTGATTTGTTCCTATTTTTGCTGTTATTCCTACTAGAATTTATTGCCCTTGGTTTAATTCTTTTTTCGCATTTTCTTAGACGGAATTATTCTTCAGTCATGGTTAATATGAAGGAAGAAAAACAGATCTAACAAGAAAAGTTGAATAGCACTCTCAAGAGTGAAAATACTAAAAAGATAAACGCAGTCGTTCTCGAAATAAAATTTACGCTTAAAATGAACTATAAAAAGTACAAAAGTAGTAATAAAATTAAAAAGGGAAAACGACAAAATATCCAAGAAATTTCATCACGTCCCGGATCGAAAGCTAAATTTAATAAGTTTGAGCCAGGCATGAGGCCAATGATCCCTTTTCATCTGTTTCATCTGAATCCATCTAGCAGATCTTGAATTATATAGCTAATGACTCATTTATTTACTATTATTTTAAAGACATTTTGAAATCTCAAATAATAATTATATCGTTACGAAAAAAATTAAGTTTATTAAACATGAATGATTTTAACTTACGCTGGTTATTTTCTAAGAAGATATCTAATTTTTAGTTGAGTGTCACTTTCATATTTGACAAGAATTTTTTCATTTTTATTTGCCTGTAGTCAATGGACACACACAGACCCACACACACACAGACACACACAGACACACACACACACACACACACACACACACACACACACACACACACACACACACATATATATATATATAAATAGAATAATTAAAGAACAAGTCAGAAAAAGTGTCTTTAATCTAACACTTTTTTCCTACTTTTTCTTTTCTTATTCTATTCTTGTCGGATTCGGTCCATATATTCAACTCTTATATATATATATATATATATATATATATATATATATATATATATATAATTAAGTACTCTGGAAGAATGGTAAACTTTGAAAAACAGTAGGTACTCTGGCATGTAGGCATCGCTCATTCAGTAATATAGCCCAGAGGTAGAATCGCCGACTGACGCCAATTCGGCCGGGTTTCAATCCTGGATTAAAAGCAATCGGAGTCTAACCGTACTGATGAGCTGTGGTACAGCGAAACAGATCTGTCTGCGGATGACTATATATATATATATATTAAAACAATTAAATAGTATCATAAATTTGGCTGCCAAAATTGTGGAAGAGTTCGTTTTAACATTTTACTATCCCAAAGTTTTATTTTGACTCTTTTTTTTTTTGCATATTTTATAGTTTGTTTTTGCTTTTGGATAAAAGGTATTAAGTTTTTTCGTAAATAATAACATTTTCAATAAAAAAAAATAGTGCGTTCAGAAAATGTAATGACCTAAAACGATCTAGAGGAAGTAATTCGGTATTTGGCATGTAAAACGTACGAAAGGCTATTACTAAAAAAATTGGAAAAATAATCCAAAACCTTTTTCCTCTATAGGTTTGAACGCAAAAATCTAATCAGCTTATGGCAATCATGAGGCCAGTCATCCCTGAAAGTTTCATCCAAAGCCATCTAGCGGGTCTTGAGACACCTTGAGCCCAAACGAAAAGATAAACAAACACACAAGTAAACAGACAAATGTGACTGAATACAAATAATACTAACCTTGCCTTAAGGTAATAATGTTTAATGAAAGTATAATGGAGATTTCAATTATTTCTAAAATTTATATTAAATAACAAGAAAAATGTTCTGTTATTACTAAAATGAGAAAAAATCTAGGATTCTCATTAATAAAGAAATAAGCAATTTTAATAAAATTGGATTTTACTCACCAGATTCTTAATGAAATTGTATCGTTAATCAGATATTTTAGTTTTGTGCCAAAAGGTAGACATAATATTTTAATATATTGAATTTAGTAGAAGTCTCCATTTGACTTGTAAAACCGCTAACGACGATAATCTATAAATTCCCTTCTGTATTTCTAGAATTTAAGTTGCGACAGTGATCCTCATCTTTCTTGTTATCATCACTACACTTCGGCCGTTGTACCCGCCCGGACGTCTTCCGGTAAATGGTTACTCAGATCTGAAGGTGATCGCAGGGCACAACGACCAAAATATTGGGATAATAACAACAAAGATGGGGATATTAGTTCCGATGTAAATGATATAAATAGTTGCTCAAGTTCTATTCTCATTCATTAAAACTGTAAATAAATCTGCGATAGTGTAATCCTATGTGTTGTACTGGATTTCTGCCATTTAGTTGATAAGGGGCAAAGAAAAAATGGCGCCTCATCTGATCGTCAAACATTGGGCCATTGTAAAATCTTTGCTAATTGGACCCGATTTATATTGGACCCGATCGTGCCTAGCATAAATGCTAAAATGTGGTTGGTAAGTAACGGAAACATTATATCCAATATACAGAATTATTTAATACACAATCGATTGATTTTTCATTCTGTCTTTTGACAATAACTTATATATTTGAAAATTCTAAAGTCAAACTTTCTAATAATGTAAAAAATATTTACATGAAGCGTTGATTTATTTGACTATTTTGACTAGACGAAGAGAATCAGACGAAAAATGAATAACGATGATAGAGCTATATCTAAAATAAAGTAGAAATTAGAAATTCTTTCCATTATTTAAATTATTCGAACTGTAATCCTCATCTTTATTGTAATATTTACAATGTTTTGGTTGTTGTACGCTGCCTCCTTTAAATGGCATACGTTGGAAATTTGAAACGAATTATTTCCTTGGAGAGATGAACCACTGGTCAAAAGCGATGGTTGAAGTAATCCAGTGACTTGACCCTAAGTGTTGTGAGTTCAATATCTGACCACAGCAGAGTTTTTTTTTTTTGTAATCATATCACAAGCAAGGTGGTCTAGTGCGTAGGGGTTACATAGAAGGAAAAAGTGATAGGTTACACGGCGTGTCAGGAAGTGGGTAAGAGAAGGCTTAAGATACTGAGAGCGGATGGGACCGAGAAAGGAGCATGAGAGAGAGGATGCAAGTTAGCAAGATAGGAGATGACGACTTTATACTTAAACTTATGGACATTGTAGTGGTCGGGGAAGCAAGTAAACGGAAGGGAATTCCACAGGCGGGAAGTGCGAGAACAGAAGTTGCTGGAGTGCGTTTGCAGTTTATTGATTTCACAGTAAAAAGGTGGAACCTATTTGCTAATCTTGTCACTCGAGCAAATTAGAGGACTAAGTTCATCGGAGCAATAGCCGCGAAAGTGCTTGTAGAGCAGACACAGAGAAGCCACATTACGTCGGTGAGAAAGTGACTGCCAAAAACCTAAAGAGCTGATTTACTATAGGAAAATAACTGAGAATGTTGTATCCAGAAAAGAAAAAGCATGGTGCGTTAAACTCCAACTTAATCTCGACGAAATAAAGGGTTTGTTTTAAAATGACATCGTATATCTATGTAAATAACTACAATACCAAAATCTCAGAAACATTGACAGATGTCAAAGACTCTTGTATATCGTTTTTAATTCTTTCAACATAAGCGAGGTAATAAATCCACTTAGATGCAAAGGGTTACTGAGTGTTAGCGAATATTAAAAAAAAGAAGAAAAAACGCTATTAATGAGACCGAACAATAAAAGAATAGGAATTATTAACACCGAGGATAATGATTCAGATTGCTTTTAAATTTTGAAGATCAAAGTTGAAAATCAAAGTTGACTAGAAAGGAAGAAATCGCAATAGATTTCTATAAACAAGAAGCTTGATAGAAGAAACTCTTAGCATAGAACTTACAGTTAGATTTCAACCGTAAAATTATGAAACCTTGCCGTTAATGTAATACTACGCTTAAATTCCTAAAGTCTAGGCATTATAGAGGAAAATTCATCAGAACAGTTAACATAAAAATATTTATTGAAAAAGCATAGGAGCCTACATTACGGCGTTGGGAAGGAAAGTAAGATGCCAGGTACGGATCAATAAAATCGTATATCTTTCTTTAAAGTTTATTAAGAATCTCTAAATACATAGCTGGGGCAGCAGTATTCAAAGCACGCGCGAAAGGTAGACTTCTGAATATGTAAAATAGATTCTGGCGAGAAAAGATGATCTAACACGACACAGTGAACAAAATTTCGTAGAATCAAGCCTAGCATTTGATTCAATATAATATTTCCACTTCATATCAGGTGAAAAGGTTTGTCGAAAACGCGCAATGAGTCACTCTCATGGGGAATAGCATCAGTCATACTAATACATGTTTTAATGCTATGATTTTTATGACGTAGCAGATCTTGGCTTACAACACATTCCGTTTATTTATTATCAGTGAATCGCTATGACTTCTTGGTAAACACTCTCTTTACATTTTCTAATATTTGAACTGAAAGTAGTTTTCCTAGATTAAGGGTATAAAAAACTAGAGAGCTTAAAATACGGTACAATTTAATCCATAAAAGGAAACATGAAAAAATGACAGAAAATGGAATCTTAATAACAACATTTCATCTTGGAAGAGTAAGAATTTCAGTATTCAATCTAATATAACGTGTGTAATGAAACAATATCATAGAAAACTGGGGAAGAATTCAATATAACGACGGGTAAATTGTCGTTGAAATGACGGAAAAATGAAAATAAAACCATTTAGTTTTGACAGATATACAAGGTGCGATGGATAAATTATCAGCTACATAACACAAAAATGAAAATAACACATGCATTTCATTTTAACAGATATATTTACAAAAATTACATAAAAATATCTTGAAATGCTATGGAGTAAATTTATTCAATAAAACCGGCATTGGCTATAACGAAGGTCACCAGACGACTTCGGATTCTTTTGCATCTCTTCTTAACGGTCTCTTTGTTTATGTTGGTAAATGCTGCCATAATTCTTGCCTTCAGTTAATTTTTGCTCTTACAAGGAGTTATGTTAGTCTTTCACCCAACTACAGTTCACACATAATAATCAAGTGGGTTACAGTCTAAGGATTTAAGTACTCAGATAGAAGGGGTGATGTAGTTGCAGAAATTTTCTGGGTGGGTTCTCCTGCTTTTGTGGCATGATTCAGAGACCTGTTGCCAGACACAGGTCTATCAGCAGCCGCTCTCTTGACCCAGGGCAGCATTAGCTCTTCAAGACAATTGATGTAGCCCTCCGTGTTAAGTGTGAGGTTCTCTAGGAAGATGAATAGAGGCATAGCCTCGCCATCACTAGTGATAACACCAGAAACTGTTAGACTCATCCAATTAATTCCGAACCCGTTACACTCTCCCCAGACACTCACAAAAAATGTTCGTATTGGGTCTTCCGGCTCGAATCTTAATGCCATAAACTATAATTTTAATGAGTATATGTATTTAAATTGCTATCTCTGATATTTTATATTTTGAAACAGTAATTACTTTTCGTGAGATACCAACAGAAAAACATATGCATTAAAATATTTGTTATATTAATTAATATATAATTAATTATATTAATAATAAATGCAGTCAGTGCGAAGTTATTACATAAATCATACAATTTTGAAAAAACTCGAATTTGCTTTGAAAAATTGTTTTCAGATTTTAAATGATTAACTCAGATATCAAAGATTAACCAAATGGTCTTTAAACAACCGACAATTTAAAATGATTTGTTTGAACGTTATTTTTGATAGAAGCCAGATCAATTGGTGGCTTCCCCTATATGGAAAGGGGTCGCAGGTTCAAATCCTGCCGAATGACACACATTTTCGTAACAAAAATTTATCGTAAAATAATCAGGCCGGTAGAAATAAATACATAATACTGTTTGATTATAAACAGAATATCTACTTAAATACGAGTATCGAAGAAAAATAATGTTCAAAGAAATCATTTCAAATATCAAAGTAAAACTTGAATTAATTATTTGGGTAGTTTCAACATGTTTTTTTAAAAAGATATGGACTTTACTATAAAACCGCAATTTGAAGTTATGTAAAATCAGGAAATTACTTTACTTCAATAACAAGTTAAGTAAATTATTTACAACAGATCAACACCTATAATAAAACAAATAACAAACATCTAAACTTATTTATGAATGGAACTTTTTTTGTGTGTATGTGTGTGTGTGTGTGTATGTGCGTCCGTTACCTATAGACTCTGAAACGGCCAAACCGATTTTTTTGAAAGTTTACACAGTTGTACTATAAGCGTCTGCGAGTGTTCTTACTTTGATTTTGTGTCAAAGTACCCCAGATAAATATCGAAAATCGATAATCGAAAAAATTGGGTTATGGAAGGAGTGGTTCGATTTTAATCAAATTTGATACACTCATAGACAAAGACATAACAAACGATATTCAGAAGTTTCAAGGTTGCAGTTCTTAGAACAGTGCAGAAAATCGATAATATATATATATAAAGGAAGATGTTTGTGTGTGTGTCTGTTTATCTGCCTGTATGTCTGTATTTTTTCAGCCCTTTTATTTTAGTTTTTGCTTCGGGTTTGACTCTAAGTAGGTATAATTGTACTTCTTAGTCTCAGCCATGATACCATTTACTCAGAGGACTTATTTAACCTTCAAAATTCAGTTTACGATGAAAAAAACTTATTTGATATCGATACCTGGAAATCAAAATTTGACTTACATCCATTCATTTTTTTCAGTCTACGGTTTCGCTTTAACTGGAAACAACTATTGCTTTTTAGTCTTTCGTGCAAACGTCTAAAGAGTCTGAAATCCAGGACCATGGATTAGTTTTAAAGCTTTCATTACACCCGAGCAACGCCGGACTATACTGCTAGTATATGATAAGTCTTTGAAGCATTTACCTCCCTTAGATCAGCTTTGCTGGCATATTGTTTGCCACCTTCATATAGTTTCATGCAAACAGTTGACTTCTAATTTTTAATCGGATTCGGATAGAGATTTGATGGCGTCCATTTCATTATCTTCTCACCTGTACAACTTTTACGCTAAGTACCTTAAGTAAACGAAAAGCATTCTCGTAAATAAATACGTACTTCATTTTGAAACTTCAAGGATAGGATTCATACCACTCAAAGAAAGTCTTGTCCATGAAATCGTAATAATTAACACTGTTCAGTTTATATCCTTGATCGACTTTGAATATTCCGGTTATAGTCTAGCTTATACCATCACATTGCACTCTCTTTGCTGCTTTGTTTTAGCCACAAACACATTTGCATCGCATAAAATCTCCGGTTAATTCATCAGGTCTGTCGTGCCTCACCTGATATTTGTCCAAAAAAAAAAAAAAAAACCAACAAAAATGTAATTGATGCTTTTAAATATATTATTTAATGAGAGGATTTTGCCTCAGAGATTTCTTGACAAATCCCAATTTGCGAAGTGTTCTGCATTTTTGGTCCTTCTTGCACAAGTCAGAAGTGGTTGTCTCTGTACAATTTGCTCTAGTTTACATTACCAAAAACTAGAAAAATTCTTAAAGCAATTTTCTTTTATTTCTGGTTCATAACATAGTAATATTTTCAACGACCCCCTTTATTGCTCGATGATCTCAACAAAGAGTCTTTGATATCTCTAATGTCGACATTTTCTCGCTCAGTAACTTTTCTGATTTTTAGCATTTGTCTGATACATTCCATTACCCATAATTAAACATATATTATGTAATAAATAAAAATAATTTTTATTAGATTTCAGAGGCCATAAATTATATTAATTTTATCTGCATAATAACTTCAAACTGTAGTTTTTTATAAAAAAAATCCAATAACTTTGACAAATGTACAAAACTACCTATGTTATATAGCGACAAACAACAAACACCATATATATAAAAATATAAGTTGTATTTTTATTAATGACGATGAACCGTGTAGCCTAGGGAACAGAAAGTGAGAGCGCGCTTCCAGGGGCTGACGGGGGGGGGGTCGTATCTGTTGCTCCTCTGGTCTGGTCTGGCTCTCTCGTCTGCCTCTGTCTCTGAAATCCGTGCGCCGAGGTCTTTTATAATCTCCAAATCGGTACTTCCGGATTTTGCCTCGCCCACGCACGCCCACGTAATTCTCAGAGACACCTGTTCTGTCTGCCTCTTGTAGCCATTTCCGCTACTGCTGGAAATAAGGTCAAACAAACATCCGTTCCTTTCAACGACCGGAAAACAACCCCGCTTGCATCAGCCTTTCCTCGGGTGGGGCAGGATTGTTATATTACACCTACAACTTGAACTCATGCTTTGTTTTGGCGTCTAAATTAACCGTTGAAAATTTAAAAAAAAAATCAAAGACTATTTGAGTTATTACGGTTTAAGCGATTTGCAAAATAACCTCAGAGTAACTGTTGCTAATTTTATGAAAGATTCGTAACGTAAAAGTAATAAAAATGAGAGAAACATCAATATATCAATATATCAATCATCTGTCCGTTCATAGAATACAGCTGTCATATATGGTCAGGCGCCCCAGCTGTTCATCTCAGTGTTCTCGACAAGCTCCAACGGAGAATCTGTAACGTGATAGGTCTCGACCTGGCAGCTCAACTCCAGCCACTTTTTCAACGGCGGGATGTGGCTTCCCTCTGCCTATTCTATAAATATTTTCATGGCTTCTGCTCCGAAGAACTTAAGTCACTGGTGCCCCCGCCACTAGAATTTACTCGTGCAACCAGAGTGGCAACAAGGTCTCACCCACTTATAATTAGATCAACAAATGCAGCTTACAATTCTTCTCCACCAGCTTCTTTTCTCGCACTTTCCGCCTGTGAAACTTCCTTCCGTATACTTGCATTCCTGACCGCTACAACTTCCAGAAATTTAAATGTAAGGTAAATACCCATCTCTTATCCACTTGACTCCAGTTCTTTCTACATCACCCTGTATATCTTGCTCTATCTTGTTCTTTTCTTTTCTCTCTACCTTCGCAACTGTCTGCACACCTGTGTTTCCATCTTTTTCTAACCCTTTCTCTGACACCCACTGTAACTGGTGCGTCTTTCTCTTCGCTCTTCCTTATTTTCATCAACGACCTCCCAGATGAGATCAAGTCCCAAGTAGGCATCTACGCAGATGACACTACAATATACACCCGCTCCAGTAAGAAACCTGTCGTGGCGGATAGACATAATCTCGCTGCTAACCTTGAGCGGGATCTACACTCTGTGGTGAACTGGGGCAAGAAGTGGCTTGTCAACTTCTATTCATCTAAGACCAAGCTGTTGTCTGTCAACCATTACAGGCAACCTCTTCTGCCTCCCATAAGCATGGACCAAGTGATTCTCCCTGAGAGTAATACACTACGCCTCCTCGGACTTACCCTGTCCTAAGACCTCAAATGGAACCACTATATTGAATCCATAGCAAAATCTACTGCTAAGAAGGTTGGGTCACTATGTCGATCCAGGATGTTTTTTCCACCTGAATCCATCCTGCATATATATAAGTCAACCATCCGCCCGTGCATGGAGTACTGCTGCCATTTATGGTCAGGTGCCCCTGCCGTTCTCCTCAGTGTTATTGACAAGTTCCAAAGGAGAGTCTGTAATGTGATAGGTACTGATCTGATATGATTTCTTTTTATTTCTGCTCAACACCGCTTTGTTTTCGAATAGCGAACACTGAGTTGCAGTAAAAAGCATCAGAAATAGTATGAAAAAAAAACACTTTCAAAAATTAATATTACTGCCAAAGATATGTATTTTATGATTAATTGGAAATTGTCGTTTTTGTTTAATATTTAAAAATCTTAAAATCATTTTGCAAATAAAGTGACATGAGTTATCCACATAGTCGTGCAAAAGATTTAAACTAAATGTAAACAAATTCTAACTAAAGTCTGAGTTGAAATTAGGGATGAAATTAAAATAAATACACTTTTCGGATGTGAAATAAAAATGCTTACTTCTCGCAATATGAAAAATGTCATCTTCCTTCATAATAACTAATGCGTTCATCTCTCATAATAAATAATGACCTAATCTCCCATATTAAATAATCTTTTTCTTTCATAATAAATATTTCCTTTATCGCGCAAAATAAATAGTACTTTCTACACACACAATAAATAATAACTTCCTCACCCACAATAAATAATAGCTTCTTCTTTCATTATAAAGATTGACTTCATTTCGCAAAAATATATAATGCTTTCTCAGCACAAAATAAATAATAGCTTCAGCTCACACAATAAATAATATCTTCTTCTTTCATAATAAACATTGCCTTCAAGTTCCGCAATAAATAATACTTTCATCTCCAACAATAACATTGCCTTCATTTTGCAAAATAAATAATGCCCTTTCAACACAATAAATAATGCCTTCATTTCCGACAATAATTAATGTCTTCTTGTTTCATAACGAAGATTGCATTCATCTTTCACAAAAATAATGCCTTCATCACCAACAGTACACAATGTCTTCCTTCATAGTAAACATTGACTTGTTCACGTTCAATATATAATACGTTTTTCACACACAATAAATAATTCATTCACCACCCACAATAATGTCTTCTCTTTTATGAATAAACATTGATTTTAACTTGCACAATCAATAATTGATTCTAAACATAAGTAAATACTGACTCCATCTCCCGCAATATATAATGACGTCTTCTTTCAAAATAAGAATTGCCTTCATCTTCTACAATAACTAATACTTTTATCTTTCACAATAAATAATAAATTCATCTCCCAAATCAAATGATGTATTCTTCTTTCATAATATACATTACCTTTATCGTGCAAAAGATATTCCTACACACAATAAACAATGTCTTCTTCCACAATAAAGAATATCTTTTTCTTTTTTAAGCAATAATACTTTCTCCACATGCAATACATAATGATTTGATCTCCCACAATATTTCATCAATTATTCTATAATAAATAATACCTTCATCTCCCAAAATAAAGAATTTTCTCACAATAAATAATACCTTTATCGCTCCCAATAAAAATGTTTTCTTCCTTTCATAATATATAATGTCTTCTCACACAAAATTAATAATGCCTTCATCTCCCACATTATAGGATGTTCTCTTTCATAATAAATATTGCCTTCACCCAGCACAATAAATAATGCCTTCGTTACCGAGGATAAATGTATTTTTCTTTCATAATAAATAATACCTTCATCACTCACAATAAATAATGCCTTTATCTGCCATATTAAATATTGTTTTTCCCAATAACAAATATCCATTCTTTCATAAAAATATTACCTTTATCTAGTACAATAATAAATGCCTTCATCGCTACAATAAATTACGACTTTTCTTTCATAATAAATATTGTCTTCATTTCACACAATTAATAATGCCTTCTCCACACACAATAATGCATTGATCTCTCACAATAAAGAATGTGTTTTTTATATATGTTTTTTTATATAACCCTCATCTCCAACAGTAAATAATGCCTTTGTCTCCATAATAAAGAATACATTCTTTCACAACAAAAATGTCTTTTATTTTTCAGAATAAATAATGCCTTCTCCACACACAATAAAAATGCCTTCACAACAAAGGATTTCTTTTTTCTTTGGCATTAAAAATGTCTTTTCTGCAATAATGAAATACTATTAGTGAAAAAAATCAGAGAAATGAAGTTATACAATACATTGCTTTGTCCTTCGCTCGTATATTCTTTATTTTCTCCCTGCAGCCCGAAGATATATTCTTATATTGTGTATAACGTTGAAAAGTTTTATTAAAATACCCTACATTGTTCGAACATTCGAATCTTTTCTTTGCATAAATACTGCTGTTAATACAAATTCTTTTCCGAGACATTTTTCAGTCCTTGTCAGGTATTTCACCTGTAAAGAAAAATCCGTAAAATTGTCCGTTATATTTATAGACGATTTTATTATTTTGTAGGAGATTTTATACAAATATTATATAATAAAAACAAATACAAAAGTATATAAAGATAATTGAAAGGAAAATAAAAAAATAAATCAAGACATTCAAAAGTAAAACGTTTGCTAATTCTGGAAGCTGAACTTAGATGAAAAGGAAAAGGGTTTCGGCTTTCAGGAATGAGCATGAATTGCTTCATGGAACAGAACAAAAAAAACAAACTAAAAGCCGTCATCGATGGTCACAGCGAAAAAAAAGTTACAGAAGAAAGAAAGATAACCTGAAAAATCAGAAAAAAAAGAAAAGGAAAATAAGCCTAAAGAAGAACTTTTCTATAAATTTAGAGACATATGCAATCATCTTTCTATAGTTATTTGTGAAGGTTAATTTCAGAATGATAAGTATTAACCCTGATTTTATGAAAATAGAAATCTGAGATAGTAAAACTTAACTGTTGTCTAAAAGAACCCCAACGATGCCCGTGAATCGCCAATCCCTTTATAAAACAAAGTAATTAAACGTTTTGTTGATAATATCTATAACATCCCAACAGAATAGAGATTAGAAGTAGGTTACCTTCCCTAACTGTTTGATGCACAAAGGAAAATTTATTGCAATCTTTTGTAATTTTTTGTTATACTAATAATATTTTATGAAATTTAACAAATATGAATTTCGTTTATATTTTACACTAGACTAGTTTTGTTTTTGTTTCCACCCTTATTAACACCCGAGATTAAAGAGATCCTCGTCCAATTGTATCCTTTAAAAATCATTTTAAGTTTCTTTCTTTACATCTTTCAAGTACTGAAGAATATAGCTATCGAAAGACTTTTAGCAATTATAAACAGAAAAATGCGAGTATCCTGGCATATCTAGTCATGATTACGTAGAACGCAACAAAGTGAAGTTGTAGTCATTTAGTATACGCGTTAAAATAAAAAACGTCTCTTCAAAATTGATTCTGGTGTCGAGATAAATTAAGAAGATTATTATAGGTTCTTAGACAAAATGTATTATGTGTGAGATAGGTATTATATAATGAGTAACCAAAACCATAATGGCAAAACACTGTCGTACTAGGCGGTATAACACGGTTTATTACTGCACTTCTCAAAATCTACATGATCTGAGCCTAGCAGTTGATCTCCCTGAGACCTTACACTCAATACTCAATTAAGAAAAGACCAGCTTCTTCTTCTTCTTCTTCTTCTTCTTCTTCTTCTTCTTCTTCTATGTGCCCTGTCCCTTCAGGACGTAGGCGATCATGGATCTCCACGTCTCCCTATCCCTTGTGGCTCTTAGTATGTTTGCTCCTGTTGCTCCTGGCAACCCCCGTTCCGTCATCCACCTGATCAGACCCTGCAAATATGTTATCCGCTGCCTTCCTCTGTCTCTCCTTCCTTCTATCTGTCCAGTCAGTATCAGGTTCTCCAGGCTCTCCTTCCTCATTGCATGTCCCAGGAACTTCAGTTGTCTCTTCCTGATGCTCAGCATCAATTTCCTTTTTGTTGCCATTCTTTCTAACACTTCGTCGTTGCTTGTATGCTCAGTCCACGATATCCGTAGCATCCTTCTGTAGAACCACATTTCGGCCGCTTCCAGTTTTGTCCTCATTTTCGATGATATTGTCCAGCATTCACAGCCGTATTGAAGAACTGACATCACGTAGCAGTCTAGCACTCTTTTCTTCGTTTCTATTGAGATTTTCCTGTGTGTTAGTATTTTACTCATCTTCTGGAACGCGTCCTTTGCCATGCCAATTCGCCTTCGGATCTCCGTGTATCATTCAAATATCACCATCACAGAGCTATTAACATTTCATCATCACTCCACAGGCATTGTTGTATTCATATTATTACTAAAGATGCGAGAAAATTATTATTTTCTTTGTATCGTTGTATAAAGGGTCTGACATGCCTTCATCTCTCACACTAAATAATTCCTTCTTCACACATAATAAATAAAACCTTCATTTCTCACAATTAATAATGAATCAGATAAGACAAAAGGAATAGAGGAATGTTATCATATCTAGAGTGGTGATGCTGTTCCCACTGTCCAGCCTTAACATAGTTCAAGATCTTTTACGCGGATTTCTTGACGTTAAATTATTTCCACCCTACGAACTCTTTCTTATAGACGAAATGTTTAAATTTTATTTCTTTGGAAAATTGGTTCACTGCTCTTCTATAAATACTTCCATGGCTTCTGCTCCAATGAACTTAGATCACTGGTGCCCCCTAAGTTCGAATTTGCACGAGATAATAGATTAGCAACTAGATCCTACCCTTTTACAGTGAAACCGATAAAATGCAACCGCAACTTCTACTCCAACAGTTTCTTTTCTCGTACTTCCCGATTCTGGAATTCCATTCCACATGACTGCTTCCCCGACGGCTACAATCTCCAGGAGTATAAATGTAAGGTCAATAGACACCTAACACAATAACTCGCTTCCATTCTTTCAAACACTCTTCCCATCCTCCCAACTACCTATCACCCCCGCACCTTCTGACATTTCCTATATCTAACCACTCTTTCTATTTACCTTCCCCTATGTAGCCCCAAGCGTAATAGTGGCAGTGGAATGTCTTGGGGTACGATTAAAAACAAAAAACAAAAAAAACATTTGTCTATGCTTAGAATATTTTGGTTGCATCTGGTCTGGTGCTTCTTATATCCATCTAGTATTTTTAAAATGATCTCCCGTAAAATCTGCAATTTTTTTGGTCCTGATTTGGCACCTCAGTTTCAGTCATTTTCATGACGCTGTAACATAGCTTCCACGTTGCTTTCTGTTATGGTGAAACATAACATTCTACAGTGAATAGACTCTCCCACCTAATTTAAGTAGTCGATATTGGACGATAGTAGTCGACAGTTAGTTGAATACGAAGGTAGTCTGACCTGGTAAAATTACACTGCGTAATACATATTATATCAAGTTCCTAACGTTTTGTACGTCGAACCTATTAGGACCGATTTTAGCACAAATACTAGCCTCCATTTGAAAATAACTCCATAAAACTTTCTTTATATAATTTCATGATAAATGTTCTGATGAGTTTCCCTCTTTGCCAACGTGATTTTATAAATTTTAGCGCAGTACAAAGATTGGCGATTAGGTTTCACCATTTTACAATTGGAATTTTCCAACGTAACCGTAAATTCTCTGCTACGTTGTTCTTCTATTGCTCTTGTCGCTTTTGAAACTCTTTTCCGGTTTCCTGCTTTTTCAATCAACTTTGATCCTTCAGAAATTTAAATACAATGTCAATCGCTTTCTGATTTTCCGAATTCCGTTCTTTGATTGCACCTTTTAATAATACTTTGCGACAGATTCTTTCACTCTCAGTAAGCCCCTTGTGTCTTAGCGTCTTTATTGCCTAGTTGGGGGTGAAAGTATTAACAACAAAATGTTCAGTCAAGTGCCTTAGTTCCACAATTAAGAACCTTGCAATTAGGATACGTCATGTCAAGTACACAGGGTCAACTAATCTTCAATAAATCTCTTAATCTTCAATCTTAATCTACTAATCTTTATTTTCAATCTTCATTTCTTTCTTAATCTCTTAAACTTCAATTTTACTCTTCATCTAAATTTAATAATTTTCAGCTCTATCGTCATCTTCATCTTAATCTATCAATCTTCAGTCTTAATCTCTTAATCTTCATCTCTTAATCTTAATCTCTTAATATTCATCTCTTAATATTCATCTCTTAATATTCATCTCTTAATCTTCATCTCTTAATATTCATCTCTAAATATTCATCTCTTAATCTTCATCTCTTAATATTCATCTCTTAATCTTAATCTCTTAATCTTCATCTCTTAATCTTCATCTCTTAATATTCATCTCTTAATCTTCATCTCTTAATATTCATCTCTTAATATTCATCTCTTAATCTTCATCTCTTAATCTTCATCTCTTAATATTCATCTCTAAATATTCATCTCTTAATCTTCATCTCTTAATCTTCATCTCTTAATCTTAATCTCTTAATCTTCATCTCTTAATATTCATCTCTTAATCTTCATCTCTTAATATTCATCTCTTAATCTTCATCTCTTAATCTTAATCTCTTAATATTCATCTCTTAATATTCATCTCTTAATCTTCATCTCTTAATATTCATCTCTCAATCTTAATCTCTTAATCTTCATCTCTTAATATTCATCTCTTAATCTTCATCTCTTAATATTCATCTCTTAATATTCATCTATATCTATTTACATTTAGTCTTATTCTTCATCTTAATTATTTGTGGGGCAGTGGATATCGGCTCGGAACGACAAATCGGGGAGCCGAATTCGAATTCCAGTTGGATTCCTTGCATTCACTTACACACAAATACCCTTGGGAAAGGTATTAATCCCTCTCTTCCCTCCAGTTATGGGTTAAATATTAGGACGGATCAGATTCTATAGCCTTGGCTGGCAATCAGTCTACCGCAATCTCCTGTGGGATAATCTTCTGCCCAGTCAGTCATGTCTCTTTTGAGACATGATCGCCTAAATCGTGAATCACGTATGGCACTTAACTGACAGAATGAAATATTCGTCTTAATCTCATCAAGTTTAGGGCTAATCATTCTCTGTCCTGCAGATAAAATGCACTTTTTCTTTGCTACTTTTCAACAATCTCATTCAGTATCCCTCTACCATGAGTGTCTTCCGAGCCTCTGTATTAGGTTTTTAATCTTGATACTCATGAATTGTTTTTATGTTTTAATCAAATGAGCTCAAATACTCAGTTCAGTGTGACAGTAGAAGAGAGCATCTGCTGTGGCCATCTTTTCCTTGATGTCGTTGATTGCTGTAATTCCAGCAAAGAGATGGCAGGTATCTAGCTGATTTATCGTCATCCATTCTATCAATCTTCCTCCAGTTCTTTCCTGTATTAAAGCAACTAAAAAAGAAACCCAAAGAAAAAAGTTTCTCGGTGATTCAGGCTACGATGCAACGTCGGTGTCCTACTGAGGAGCTGCCGATAAACCATTTGAAAGTGGAGAGAGATTATTAAAGTAATTAATCCTCTAGGTCTTAAAGAAAACAGTTCTTCTTCAGGTTTTATAAATTGACACAACAAAATCATAAGAACTAGACAAATTTTTAACTTGATCCGATCTTATATCAAATCGTAAAAATGAAAATAACCTTGAAAGTCCACTATTCTAGATCTTCATACTAAAGCAGTTTTCAGCCAGTGATCTACGCTTCGTCTTACTTTGCTTTTAATTTCCGTTAACGACATTACCGATGGCCTCAATTCTTAACGTGGTATCTGTGCTGATGCCACAGCCGTTTATTCGTTTCTTAATACTAAATCTGACCAGTTCGTAACGTAAAATTGCAGCTGATTTCATAATCGACATTGACCCTATTATTAACTGGGGCAAACAATGTTTTTTTAATTTTTACGCCACAAAAAAGCAAAAATACTCTTTAATAATAATCTGAGAAACCCCTTTCTACCTTCCATCAGGATGACTAATGCTAATCTCCAGGGAAGTGAATCATTTTGCTTTCTTGGCTTACATTCTCGGCTGACATGAAGTGGAAAGATGATATTAAATTTATTGCTAGGTCTTCTGTTATGAAATTAAGTTCACTGAATGATGCCAGACAATTTTCTCTCCAGAACCTATCCAACATAACTATAAGTCTACCTGACTTCCATATTTCGAATATTGCTGCCACCTATGGTCCTATGGTCCGATGCTCTTGCTTTCTATGGTGGACTGGAGTAAAATATGACTCGTAAATTTTAATGCTTCCAAAACGAAGCTGCTATCTATTAACCATCATAGACAATCGCTCCCCCCATTAGCATCGATCAGGCTAGCCTCCCTGTGAGCAAAACACTACGCCCCTTTGGCCTAATACTTTCAGGGTACCTCAAGTGGAATGACTATTTCGAATCCATAGCTAAATCCGCTGCTAAGAAGATCGGTTCTCTGTGTAGGACCAGAAAGTTTTTCCCATCTGAATCCATCTTGCACATATATAAATCTCACATACGCCCGTGTATTGAATACTGCTGCCACATCTGGTCGGGTGCCTCGGCTAATCACCCCGGGGTTCTTGATAAAATCCAATGGAGAATTTGTAATGTGATCGATACCGACTTGGCAGCTCGGCTGCAGTCGCTCTCTCACCGAGGTGACGTGGCTTCCCTGTGCCTCTTCTACATATACTTTCACGCCTTCTGCTCCAGTGAACTTAGCTCACTGGTGAGCCCCTAGGTATAAATTTAGACGAGCTACTAGACTTGCAACTAGGTCCCACTCTTTTACCATGAAACCGATAAAATATAACCGCAATTACTACTCTAACAGCTTCTTTTCTCGCACCTCCCGCCTGTGGAATGCTCTTCCATATACTTACTTCCCCGACAGCTGCAATCTCCAGGAATTTAAATGTAAGGTCAATAGACATCTCCTATCTCATTAACTCGCATCCTTTATCTCAAGCTCTTTTCTCCACCCACCCCACTCCCATTACACCGGTATTCTCATCCGTCTATTACCCTCCTCCTGACATCTATAACTAACCCTCTTTCTCATCCCTTTCCCTATGTAACCCCCTGCGCAACAGTGGCAGTTAAACTGCCTTGCATGGGCGAAATGATAAAAAAAAAAAAATAGAAAGAAAAAAAATATTGTCGGCCTTCACCTGACATCTCAGCTTACTTCATTTTAGCGTCTTGCTTCTCGGAACCTTTTCGCTAACTATTTTCATAGTAAATGGACCAATCAAATCTTCGCTATTGTACCAACATTTTATGGATTTAAGCGCAGTACTAGATTGGCGGCAAGGTCCCACTGAGTTGAGCTGACTATAGGTAACCGTAAGTTCTATGCTAAGAGTTTATTTTTTTCTCGCACTTTTCGCTTCTAGAAATCTCTTCCAGCTCCATGCTTTCCAGTCAATTTGAATTTTCAGTTTTTTTAATCGTTTCACCCCAAGCAAGGCAGCACTATCTTTAGTGCGCAAGGGATTACAACGAAGAAGAGCGAAAAGAATGAGGAACAAGATACAGAGGGTAACGGGGAAAGGTGGGAATCAAGGGGATAAAAGATTGCAATTGACGTTGCAGTTAAACTGTTGGAGATTGTAGATATCAGGGAAGCAAGTGTACGAGAGTTCCAAAGGCGAGAAATGCGAGAAAAGCAACTGATGGCGGTTACATATGATTGATTTCACTGTAAAAGAATAGGACCTAACTGCCTGCCTAGCAGCACGAGTAAATTCATGTAGAAGACGCACCAGGGAAACAAGCTCGTCAGAGTAGAAGCCGTGAAAATATTTGTAGAAAAGACAGAGGGAGGTCACATCCCGTCGGTGAGAAAGTGACTGAAGTCGACCTGCCAAATGAGAATCATTGCATTACAGATCCTTCTTTGAATTTTGTCGGGCAGCTCGAGATGAATTACAGGAGCGCTCGTGCAGATATTGCAACAGTTTTCAGTGCACGAACGAATGATAGGTTTCTATATGCTAAAGCAATGTCAAACACTATCTAATGTTATCCTGGTAATTTTTTGTTATCCCCTCTACTTAGTAATGTTTTTGTTTTCTAATTCTTCCATATCCGGTAACCACTTGTGTTTTAGTGGCTTTACTGCCTTGCATGAATGAACTTCATTAAAAAAATATTTACTAAATAACGAAAAAGACAATTACAACGAAAAACATCGTTAGTAGAGTTTCAGCTGTGAAGAGATAGAGGATAAATAACGGCTAACCTTACACTTGAAGATGTTAAGATTGCATTCATCGAGAAAGCATTCACTCAGAAGTTATAATGTTTTAATAAAGATGTACACGATCTTTATTATAATGTTTGATAAAAAAAATTACATGAATAATAGAAAGAGCTATAACGGTTAGTTGATTTGAGAATTCTAATTTCAAGTTTGTTTTACGACAAATTATTTATATATTTCAACCAAAATAAGGTTAAACTTTAGATCAATGAATACCGAATGTTACTATGAGTTATGTGTTTTTTATGTGCAGCATCTGTAAAATAGATGTGCGTTGTGGTGCAATGGATATCGTACCGGAATGAGAAATCGGAAAGCAGGGTTCGAATTCTATTTGAATTCGTTGAATTCACTTACGTGCAAATACCTTTAAAAAGGTATGATTCCATCTCTTCTCCCTCCATCTATGGGTTGAGTAGCAGACGGCATTGGGTTAGTGACGGGATTGTCTTAGTGTTGTGAGTAAGACACGGAAACAGAAAGGCAAATTCAAACAGTGTATTAGAATATAACAGAACAATATATATAACAGTCAGTCAGTTAAGTGCTATACGTGATACACGCTTGGGCGATCATGTCACGAAAGAGACATGACTGACTGGGCAGAACATTATCCCGCAGTAGGCTGCCATTGCTTTCTACGGTAGACTGGTTGCCAACCAAGGTTACAGAACCCACTCTGTCCTTTATTTATTTGACCCATAGCTGGAGGGAAGAGACGGATTAATACCATTCCCAAGGGTATATGCGCGTATATGATTGCAACGAATTCAACTGGAATTCGAACGCGTCTCTCCGATTTCTTGGACCACAAGTGTTAGCAATAAGCAAAATGGAAGTGGAAATCCGAACAGTATAGTTACGCTGCGTCTCGACTCTCACACGACACCGTCACAGCTGCGTCCCTGAAAAGCCTTGACGGTTATTATTCCTTGACGGAGGAAAAGTCCATTCTTATATAGGGCAACGTAACAGTTAGTAACCAGTAAACCGCAGAAAGAAGTGGGACAAAAGAGACATGATCGCCCAAATATATATCACTATAGCACTTAACCGACTGACTGATATATAAAATAAAGAAAATCTTCGATCATCAGGAACGTGCAATTTCATTACGTTTTTAGAAATGTACTTCGAAAATAAAATCTGATGAGGATCGAAGCAGTTGCTAGTGTTGTTGCCTCTGTTACTATTGACACTGTCAGCTCTCTGTCTTTGGGCGGAGAGCGCTCTCTGCATTCGGGCAGGGAGCGCTAACCCATTCGTGGTTCCGCCAAAGGGTTGAATCACGACTGGGGAAAGATAGACAGATATTTTTGGCCTGGCTATATGGTCGGGAAGACCCACATTAAAAAGACCTTGTGTCACATCACGCCTTACATGTAAGGTGGGTAAATATCGTTGCAGTCGGCATTTGCCTCTGCTACTATTGATACTGTCAGCTCTCTGCCTTTGGGCGGAGAGTGTTATCTGCCTTCGGGCAGAGAGCACTAACCCAGTCGTGGTTCCGCCGAAGGGTAGAATCACATCTGGGGAAAGATAGATAGATATTTTTGGCCTGGCTATATGGCATTAAAAGACATTAAAAAGACCTTGTGTCAAATCTCGCCTTAAGTGGGAAGGTGGCTAGTGTTGAAAAAGATTTTTTCACTTTGCTTTGCTTTATCACCATACCATGACTTAACACGATGCTCTGTCTTACCATCATGCCATACAGGTAACGTCAATAGTTAAATTCGAAACTTTGTTACGAGTTGCAGGTGCATAACCGCCTATTATTAACGCTTCAAGGTTGTGAAATGAGAAATCTCTTTCTGATTTGGTCATTAGACGCATGAAAATTGGTTTTCTGTCTAATTGGAAATTCTAGAATGAAATAAGGAAGCAAGTAAAAACTTTGCCCAGACTAATAACGAAACTGTCGCATGTTCATATACCAACTAATTCAATCACGGTTCAATAGAAAGAATTCATCAATCTTAGAATGTGGGGATTCACTTCAGTACAAAAGCACCATCGCTTCATCGGTAGGGCAATAGGACAATCGGGCTTACATTAATTCCAGATTGTGAATATTCAGTACTAAGAGAAAAAAAGAAGTGAACATATAATGACGAAATGCTTTCTACATATTAAAATGATAAAACAAGAAATTCTTTTTTTTTTAATCATTTCACCCCGAGCAAAGCGGAAACGCCACTGATGTGCAGGGGGCTACATAAATGTAAAAAGATTAATTAGAAAAGAGTGAGTAGTA
Organism: Ascarosepion bandense; assembly: GCA_037127315.1. Taxonomy (NCBI): domain Eukaryota; kingdom Metazoa; phylum Mollusca; class Cephalopoda; order Sepiida; family Sepiidae; genus Ascarosepion; species Ascarosepion bandense. The sequence continues at coordinate 1,161,743 of JBBBDQ010001555.1, read as the reverse complement.
CAGACTAGTTAGAAAGGAACAACAGAAATCTGAGAAAGCAGGTGCGATGACAGATACATAGGTGGAGAGAAAGAGAAGGTTATACTGGGGTGGGGAGAGAGCTAGAGTCCAGTGGTTAGTAGATGAGTATTGACTTTGCATTTAAATTTCTGGAGGTTGTAGCCGTCAGGAAAGCAAGGATACGGGAGCGAGTTCCACAGGCGGGAAGTGCGAGAGAAGCTGCAGGAGTAGAATTGTCGTCTGCATTTGGCTAACCTGACTGTGAATGGGTGGTAAGACCCACATTAAAAAGACCTTTCTACTGCCTCAAGCCTCTCTCTTCCATCCTTGAGGAGATCGTTTAGCATTCACTGCCATACAGAAGGACAGATATTACATAGCAATTCAGCACATTCTTCTTTACTTCCAATGAGACTTTTTTGTCTTTTCCCTGTCTCTCTTTTCCTTTATCCGTTCTGTGAGTATTAAATTCTCCAGTCCCTCCTTCTTCATTATATGTCCCAGAAACCACTTCGGTCTCTTCCTTGTTAAGTATATGTTTTTTCTTCGTTTCTATCCTCTCTAACACCTCATCGTTGATCACCTGCTCAGCCCATGTTATCCTCAGCATCCTTCTGTAGAACCACATTTCTGCTGCCTCAAGCCTCTTCTTCATCCTTGATGAGATCGTCCAACATTCACTGCCATACAGAAGAACAGACATCACATAGCAATCCAGTGCTCTTTTTTGTTTCCAATGAGATTTTCCTGTCTTTGAGTAGTCTGGTTAGCTTTTCAAATGCATCCTTGGCCATGCCAATGCGTCTTTGAATCTCAATATCGCACTTTCCATCCTCTGTCAGAACACTTCCCAGGAATTTAAATTTCTTTACTTGCTCTATTTGTAGTTTTGTCTTTTCCCTGTAGTTGGCATTTTGGGGTCTTTTTGCTGATAACCATACATTCAGTTTTTTTTTAAGTTTATGCTTAGTCCTTTCTTCTCGCTTTCTCTTGCTACCTTCTGTAGAAGGTCCTACATTCTGCTTTCTGTATCTGCTATCAGCACTGTGTCCTCTGCATATCTTATATTGTTAAGATTGTGGCCGCCAATGACGAATCCTGGCGAGGGTTTTATTTGTCTCTGAATTGTTTCGCTGTATCAGTTGAATAGATCTGGTGAGAAAACTTGTCTTATGCTCCTTTCTATTTTTGTATACCTGCTGAATTTACTTTCTATCCGTATGCAAGCGGTTTGCTGCCAATATATATTCTTGATCATCCTAACATTTTTTCCGAAAATGTCGAGTCTGTCAACCATCTCTATCAAGTCGTTGTGGCGTACTTTGGCAAATGCCTTTGCGTAGTCAAAAAGCACAGATAGAGTTCCTTTAGCATTTTTATTGCTCTTCCAGATAGCATTCTCAGCATAAAGACAGCATCACTTTTTTCGGTATCTTTGAAAAAGCCACACTGTTCTGGGCCAATTCTGCGGTGTGCTTTGTTCATCAGAATCCGGATGATGAATTTTGTTTTATTAGGGAAATGAAAAATTTTTTTTTAAAAAAAACCTCTTTTGAAAATTTTTATGGCACCTGCTCTAATTTCTAAAGAATTTTAATTTTCCATTTAATGATTGAATAAGCTCATGGTGAATTCTACAACAAAATCTCCGTAGAAATTCTTCTATCGCGTCGGTAAATATTTGAGCTTAACAAATTAACAAGATATTGCGATAACAATCAGAAAATATGAATGCTGGTCGTTATTTTAAGAAGTAAGAGGGTAAAAATGAAAAGATTCGAAATTGACAACTTTTTCCATTGCAGGAAAACAGGCGTTAAACATTTCTATTTTTTCTTTCTTCCATTTATTCACTGAAACCAATTAGCGTCTTTGCTATGTCGTTTGTCTTCTCAAGCGGTTTTGTCAGTATTGCCCATTATTTATGAGGTATTAGAAGGAGATGTTAAACACTTACTTCCTTTTTTCTATGAAACCAAGTAGCATCTCATGTGTGTTTTGTTATCTTTTCCCAGTATGAAAATAAAATAGTTGATTATTTATGAGGTATTAGAAGGAGATGTTAAACACTTCCATTTTTTTTAATGTGAAACCAAGCAGCCTCTCCTATATGTTTTGTTATCTTTTCACGGTATGAAAATAAAATAGTTGATTATTTATGAGGTATTAGAAGTAGATGTTAAACACTTCCATCTTTTTTAATGTGAAACCAAGCAGCCTCTCCTATATGTTCTGTTATCTTTTCACGGTATGAAAATAAAATAGTTGATTATTTATGAGGTATTAGAAGTAGATGTTAAACACTTCCATCTTTTTTAATGTGAAACCAAGCAGCCTCTCCTATATGTTTTGTTATCTTTTCACAGTATGAAAATAAAATAGTTGATTATTTATGAGGTATTAGAAGTAGATGTTAAACACTTCCATCTTTTTTAATGTGAAACCAAGCAGCATCTCCTATATGTTTTGTTATCTTTTCACAGTATGAAAATAAAATAGTTGATTATTTATGAGGTATTTGCTGGGTGTAACGGTCATGAAAAACATGAAGGAAACGAAAAGTACAATTATTATATGATGATATGATTTTAAATTCGTTTTTTCTTTCTTAATTCGTTTTTTACGGTCTATCAACCATCTTTAGATTGTAAGAATTTTCTTAGGAAAATAATGGTTGAGTGATGTAAGACTTGCTGATTAACTCATAGCTGGGGGTAGAAATGTGGATTGATATCTTTTTCCAAGAGTAGTTTCGACGAAATGAATTTAACGAAACCAACTATAACTGAAAGTTGGCTCTTTAGTTAACAATTCCGCGCCATTATCCTTAACACCTACGGCACATCCAAGTTTCAGTACTTTGTTAACTTCAAACCGTCACTTATCACGGTACTGAGCAGGGCTGACGTTGCTTACATTCGGTGACCGTACGGGGACAGATCTTTCCAATCTGATGTGGCCGTAAGCAATGCGATTTTGAATGATACAAGTCACAGCCATAAATTTTAGGTTAACTTTTTTAAGTTAAAGTGTGTATTGATACAAAGCCATTTTACACTCTGCAAAACTGAATATTGCCTCAGTTAAGTGCCATACGTGATACATGCTTTTGACGATCATGTCTCGAAAGAGACATGACTGACTGGGCAGAAGATTTTCCCGCAGAAGGTTGCCATTATTTTCTGTGGTAGACTTGTTGCCAGCCAAGGTTATAGAACCCAGTTTGTTTTATTATTTAACCCATAACTGGAGGGAAGAGATGGATTAATACATTTCCCAAGGGTATTTGTGCGTAAGTGAATGCAAGGAATTCAACTGGAATTCGAACTCGGCTCCCCGATTTTTCGTTCCAAATCGAGAACTACTGTACCACAACGCAGATCCGTGAGTATTGTCTACTTTGCAATAAATAAATACATGTTTTGAAGACACCAAATTTATAGAATGGTTCCAGCCTCTTCAGGCATTATTTCACAGAAAAACGTTGTGATCCTTCATTAAAAAAAGAAGCAGAGCAGAAATAATATTTTAAAAAAAGAAGAAAATCTCGCCAAACCAATAAAAGCCGCTGCAAGTCAAAGCAGTAGAGAAATTGACAAACTCAATGAAAGTCTAGCGTGAATCTAATATCAACAGTTCAAATAATGAAAGAATAACTCATTCAGCGTTATGGGATTTTGTTCTGATCAAATTACAGGTTTTCTCTTTCCTTTGAGGATATGTATTTCTTTCTATATATTTAACTTTGTTTTCTAATTTTTATTCTGGTGATCATTTCTTTGCGGATAAATCATGGCAAGCATCAAGCTAAATCAGCAAATAAAAATCATGTTTTAATTGTTACCTTAAAACGATTTGAAGGCTTCATAGATGCGGTAGAAAAGGGTAGCAAGTCAGGTGAAATGGAAGACATTAAAGGATTTAATAAACAGTTTTAAAAAATTCATATGCTAAAAATAAATGTGATTTCAAAATTTAAAATATTATTAGGGATTACTTGTAAGTGCATGTTTGAGCCCCAGTATAAATAATTGCAAATACTTATTGACCAATTTTATCATTGTGGTATTTTTACATCATATTAAAAATACAGGAACTAGAGATTGCAAATTAGAGGGGAGAGTTATCAGTGATAATGTTCTAACTTAGAATCGTCGGTATTTCCCTTGATATATCCCGGAAAAAGATATATATATTATTCAAGGTAGCGAAGTTGTTTTGGCAATGTAAACAGGTAGGACAATCTAGCAAGTAAACGTAATGGACCGGTGTTCATCGTAGTCGTATGCAGTATGCTGAGACGTAAGCTTATGCAATAGGCATAGTCAACAGACATAGACCAATAGACGTTGACCTATAGACGTCCTTGCCTTAGTCTGTATTTATGTCTGACTCTAGTCAATCATATTACTGTGATGGGGGACCAAGGTGTATGGTTATTCATTATATCACATATTCATTACATCATTATCGTTTTGATTAAGCAATTCTTTTATTGAAGAAATGTTTATTAGTGTACATGCTTTGGTGGCAAAAGAATACAAATACACTGAGAGTGACTTGATTCAATTCTATTCACATGCAGGTTTTAATTTCTGCTAGACTCCACATAATTTAGTTTTAATATCTATCATTTTGATAAAGCAATTCTTTTATTGAAGTAATGTTTATTAGTGTACATGCTTTGGTGGCAAAAGAATACAAATACACTGAGAGTGACTTGATTCAATTCTATTCACATGCAGGTTTTAATTTCTGCTAGACTCCACATAATTTAGTTTTAATATCTATCATTTTGATAAAGCAATTCTTTTATTGAAGTAATGTTTATTAGTGTACATGCTTTGGTGGCAAAAGAATACAAATACACTGAGAGTGACTTGATTCAATTCTATTCACAAAAAATGGGTAAAACTCTAAAGTTTGTAGCCAATCATATTACTGTGAGAGGGGGACCAAGGTGTATGGATATTCATTACATCACATATTCATTAACACACTTAACATACTTTTGGTTTTTTTTATTTTTAATTGTACTTTTTAAGACATAAAATTTGATGAGGAGCGAGCAAATCTTCGTGCTTAAAATGCTGCCTAGAAAAAAGTTTAAGAACTATTATCTTAAAAGCAGATTATGGTGATTTCGGTATTCCTCGTTTCCTGAAAGTTGAAAGAATCACAGAATGTCGGTTAACTTTGGAGCTTATAGTTTCGAGACACTCTACCGGAAGAAGTGTTCACGAGGATCTTCGATGAAAGCCATAGGTGATACAGAGCGACCTATTCATGTCGGCAAAAACAAAAAAAATATCTGGGTGATGAATGAAAATTGTCGATTTGTAGCAATTAGGGTGCTGGTTAATGTTTCTTTGATTCGGCCTTGTGTCATACATAACCGCACTCCTTACAGGTTACAAGTTTTATCTAGAATTATCATCAGAATTATCAGAAGGTTTTCATCAGAAGATTGGTAGCAGGCTGGAATCTGTGGAATATTTTGGAATAGTATAAGAATAAAAATATACATTTTGTATGTTAAAATAGAAATTTATTAAAAGGAAAGAATAACATAAGTTGTAGAAGTTAATGTGCAATTAGAAACATTATTAAGACGTTAAGGGCAGAGTTCGTGTTCAATTAGAAAGTTGAGGGTATCAAGAGTTGAAGAAATTGTTCATAGTAGTAAATTATTAGAAAGAGTTTATGCGTACGTACGTGTGTACGTACGTACGTACGTACGTATGTATCTATGTATGTATAAGCGTTTGATCGTAGAAGTTCCTTTGAAGGAAGAAGAAGGAGTAAAACAAAATCAGAACACAAGAAGGAAAGAGAAAGAGGACAAATGTGCGGGACACTTGAAGCTTCTTTCGTTACATTTTATCTTGTCGTCTATGCTGCTTCCATGTGTGACTGATTAACGCTGATGAATCCATTTATGTAGTCCTTTAAAATTTTGCACTGGATCGCTAAGTCCCTTTGTCGTTCTCATTGGTCAGAAAATCAGTTTAACATCTACTTCTGAAATCCGGTTTCGAATTTTTCTTGAAGCACATGGTTAATCCTTTTTCTATTTGGGAAAAACCCAGGATTTCACACGTCATTGTGAATTTTTGTAAAAGTGAAGAAGAAGGTTGATTTTAATTCTTAATTTCCTATCCCACAGATTAAGCAAGCTGAAACATTGAGATCATGGAATGCCTTCTTTTTACTTTCATAAAAATAACTTTGAACAAAATGTAAACCGAACCATTAGCCTATGGTTATGCATAGACATTAATATAAACTGACAAAGCCCATCTCTCTTAAGTCTGGGTTTGGGTTTGGGTTTCACGGCGTATCAACCTGAATGAGTTATTTAATAACTTCAAGATCGTATACTGATCAATTCCATCAACACAGAAGGCGATAAAAGCAAACCAGCGTCCAGTAACTACTTGAGAATAAATATCTTAGTTACTTAGAATCCAATAAAACAAGGCTAATAGGAAATCGACATAGATAACATAAGAATACTGATAAACTCGATTAGATGCAACGCATTAAACGTACAAGAAAGTACGACAGGAATAGTTGCTTAATGTACTTCGACAATATAATAATTAAATGTGTGTATTGTTAGATGTATGAACAATTGTGTCACATTTGGTCTCTTAGTCGGATGGGCGGTTGCAGATGTTTTACTAAAAGATGCTGATTTGGTTTCATTTATTTTGTTTTACAGTTTGTCAACCTCGGTGTGTTATTTCATGCCAACAAGATTTTTAGAATAATCTTGTATGAATAGAATATTCTTTGCAAGAAATCAGTTTGTAGATCAGGGTTTGCGTTTATTTTGTTTTATGGCATATCAACCACAATCGGTCATTTAATGTCGACATGATTTTTAGGATAGGTTTGTATAAACAGAGTATGTATTCTTTGTAAGAAATCAGTTTGTAGATCAGGTTCCATTGATGTATTTTTGTGAAGAGAATTTTGCCGAGAGTCAAATGTATTGCTAATAAAGTTTTTTTATGAAAAAAATATATTGATGGTATTTTACAATAAAATTTATTTTTTATATTTTTATATTGTATTGACCCAAGTTTATGGGTTAACTATTTACCCATATCTGAGACCCTAACAGTTACTACCACCCCAGGTCAGGCTAGACTTTGGAACAACAGCAATTAAGGGACATTTCTAGCTCCTAAAAATCTCCCGATGAGATACCTTGCTGTCGGATGTTGTTAATCGTCTTTTCAGTTTGGTTTTAACCTCCTCCTTGATTGATTGTAACCCAGAGCTAGATTCTATTCATCCCCGTTATTTGACCCATAGCTAGGGGAGGAGATAGGTCTGTATCTTTCTTATATATAGTTTTGTTTAAGTGAACCTAATAACGTCGGCTGGAATTTATACTCGTCAAGCTGTATCCGATTTTGGCTTCGATTAACCGCTACGCTATCCATATCCAGAATGAGTAGTTCAGCTAGTATTCATTACAAAATTAAAACATCTTGAATTGCATCAAGGACTTCCGGTTAGGAAAATGAATCCATTTTGATCGCAATTAATGACACGTACCAGATGTTATTCATTAGTGCGATTAAAGTGAGTTTTGCGTAACCGACATCAATTCTGTTTCTCATTTTATTAAAATACATCTGTTGCGAGTGTCACTGAGTGCGAGTGTCACTGAGTACAGTTTTCTAGCTAGATAAGTGTAGCTGAGATATTTGTGCGAAAATGTAACAGCCGAAATCTAAACTTGATACACCCATTTCTGCGTCATTAACCGCATCTCTACGTGCGAATCCGAAACTCTGTCGTAATGATAATGTAAATATAACTGTTTCCTTCCAAGGAAACATTTACCATTCATTATTCAAGCTGCCAGTGCTACTTCCGTTAGACATTATAAAATATCACTTTTGAAACAACTTTTCAGAAAAATAGTTTTTCAAAATCCAGTAACTGTTATTGCTCTTTCCAGTACGCATGAAGGTTTTATTATGTCATTATTTTCTCTTTCAGTTGAAATTCATAAAATCTTTCTCTTAAAACAATCTTTCAGGAAAATAGGTTTCTCAAGTCCAGTAGCTGTTATTGCTCTTTCCAGTATTGATGGGAGCTTTCTTTTCAGTTGTAATTCATAAAATCTTTCTCTTAAAACAATCTTTCAGGAAAATAGGTTTCTCAAGTCCGGTAGCTGTTATTGCTCTTTCCAGTATTTATGGGAGCTTTCTTTTCAGTTGTAATTCATAAAATCTTTCTCTTAAAACAATCTTTCAGGAAAATAGGTTTCTCAAGTCGAGTAGCTGCTATTGCTCTTTCCAATATTGATAAGAGCTTTCTTTTCAGTTGTAATTCATAAAATCTTTCTCTTAAAACAATCTTTCAGGAAAATAGGTTTCTCAAGTCCAATAGCTGTTATTGTTCTTTCCAGTATTGATGAGAGCTTTCTTCTCAGTTGCATTTCATAAAATCCTTTTTTTAAAACAATCTTTCAGTAAAAAGGTTTCTCAAGTCTGGTCGCTGTTATTGCTCTTTTCAGGCTTGATAAGTTTTTTCTTCCTCACCTTTTATCTGAAATAGGGCAGACTGTCAAAATCATGATTGTCATTATTTTCTTTTTTTGATGAAATTAATAAATTCCTTCTCTTAAAATAATTTTTAAAAACATATTTTTCTCAAGTCTAGTAACTATTATTGCCTATTCCAGTACAAATGAGTGTTTTCTACTATGAAATGTCTTCAAATGATCTAATTTCTGTTACTCGGTACAGTCTTTTGTTTGTGTTTCTGTAGAACCAGTGTTGGAAATTATAAGAATTATTTTTTTTATCGTTTCACCCCGAGCAAGGGAGAAATGCCACTGATGTGCAGGGGGCTACATAAGTGTAAAAAGATTAATTAGAAGAGAGTGAAGACGAAGACGAACCAGTTAGAAAGGAGAAAGAGAAGGATGAGAATGCAGATGTGATGACAGTTTCAAAGGTGGAGAGAAAGGAAAGGATGTAATGGGTAGGGAAAGAGCTAGAGTCCAGTGGTTAATAGATGAGTATTGACATTGCATTTAAATTCCTGGAGGTTGTAGCCGTCAGGAAATCAAGAATATGGAAGCGAGTTCCACAGGCAGGAAGTGCGAGAGAAGAAGCTGCAGTAGTAAAATTGTCGTCTGCATTTGGCTAACCTAACTGTGAATGGGTAGGACCCAGTTGCCAATCTGGTTGCACGAGTAAACACCTGTTGAGGAGGCACCAGTGACTTAAGTTCGTCCGAGCAGAAGCCATGAAATATTTATAGAACAAAGGGAGGCCACATTTCGTCGGTGGAGAAGTGGCTGTAGTCGAGCCGCCAAGTCAGTACCTATCACATTACTGATTCTTCTTTGGAGCCTGTCGAGAACACTGAGGTGAACGGCAGGGGCGCCTGACCATATATGGCAGCAGTACTCCATGCACGGACGAATGGTTGACTTGTATATATGCATGGTGGATTCAGGCGGAAAAAATATCCTGGCCCGACACAGTAACCCAGCCTTCTTAGCAATGGATTTAGCTAAGAGAGGGTCAGGCCGAGGAGGCGCAGTGTATTGCTCTCAGGGAGAATTGCTTAGTCCATGCTTATGGGAGGCAAGAGAGGTTGCCTGTGATGATTGACAGACAACAGCTTGGTCTTAGACGCATTGAAATTGACAAGCCACTTCTTGCCCCAATTCACCACAGAGTGTAGATCCCGTTCAAGTTCAGCAGCGAGATTATGTTTGTCCGCCACGACGGGTTTCTTACTGATGCGGGAGTAAATTGTGGTGTCATGTGTGTAGATGCCTACTTGGCACTTGCTCTCACCTGGGAGGTCGTTGATGAAAATAAGGAAGAGCGTCGGGCCCAGGATAGAGCCCTGTGGGACACCAGCATTTGTGCTGTAGGATGAAGAGGCATGCCCATTCAAAATGACCTTCATGTTGCGGTTATTTAAAAAAAGATTGGATTAGATCAAGCAATCGTCCGGTAATACCGTAACCCCGTAGCTTGCATAGAAGGCAAGAGTGCCAAATCCTGCCAAAAGCCTTGGAGATATTCAGAGCAACAGCACGAGCCTCGCCTGGCTCATCAAGTGTCTGGAGAATGTACTCCGTAACGGTTGTTAGCATGTCGGCCGTGGACCTGGCAAAGCGGAAGCCATATTGCCTGTCAGAGAAGAGTTTGTGGGCAGTAAGATGTTGAACTATTTCAGCATTAATTATGGCCTCGAACACTTTCCCGAATATTGGTAGAAGACTGATAGGGCGATAGTTGGATGGGTCCGAGGGTTCACCACAGTTCTTAAATACAGGAACGACTGAAGAGAACTTCCAACATGCAGGAAAACAGGAAGCAGAAAGGCAGTAGTTATACAGTTTAGAGAGGACAGAGGAGAGTTCAGCAGTACACCTCTTAAGGACTATCACCGGGATTCCATCACCACCACTCGCCTTATGGGGGTCAAGTTTTGAAATTACTCGGGATACTACTGGCGGGGTAATATATACGTCGTGCAGTTTGGCCTCAGTTCTAAAAGGGAAGTCGGGTGGGTGTACTCAGATAAGTCAAATGTGGAGTTTGATGAGAATCTGCGAGGAAAGCACTCAGCTTTTTCCGCAGATGACGTGAGAACCTCAAATTCATTGATTAAAGGAGGTATTGAGGATTTGTTGAGGATTTTTTATTGTTAAATGGTCCTCGCTAAGATCAGCCAGCCTCATTTACTTGAAGTCCCCTTTAACTATAGATCAAATAAATCCTTTTAAATACAGTTAAAAGCTTGGATATTTCTGAACGACATCCATATTAAAATTTAGATCTGAAGAGACGATGAAAGGAGAGTATCTATCTATCTATCTATCTATCTATCTATCTATCTATCTATCTATCTATCTATCTATCTATCTAATTTAATGTTTTGGTCTTGCAGCACATCGAAGTATTGTGCAAAACTCCCCCTAAAACAGCATCTCTTTTATTCAATTTTCATGTAATAAAAGGAGAAATAATTTCGTTAATTCATTCTAAATGAAAGTGTGAATCCTAATTTTATATATTTTTCTGATTAATGTGTCGATCATTGTTTCTTATCACTTGAGGAAATCCGAAGAATGAATTAACCATATTATGCTAAAATTAATGAACAAAAGTTTGCACAAATATTTGGAATTAAGTATGCAGAACACTTAAGGCCATACTGTCTTCTCCATATTTAATTTAATAGATTTTGTTATCGACAAGATGGCAACTGCAAAACATGGTGGAATGTTCACAACCAATTGTAGACATATAGGCTTGGTTTTATTCCGCATATTATTGACCTCAACCATGTTGATTTTAATACAACGGGTAATTTTTTAGTAGCAATTATAGAAGATGAAGTACTGTACCATAATAAATAAAAATCAATAAATCGGCAGACATAGAAATACTGTCTTTATCGACAAAGATATCAAACATGAATCTATCTATCTATCTATCTATCTATCTATCTATCTATCTATCTATCTATCTATCTATGTTAACTTGTCTCGTATCTATCTATCTATCTATCTATCTATCTATCTATCTATCTATCTATATATGTTAACTTTTCTCATATCTATCTATCTATCTATCTATCTATCTATCTATCTATGTTAACTTTTCTCATATCTATCTATCTATCTATCTATCTATGTTAACTTTTCTCATATCTATCTATCTATCTATCTATCTATCTATCTATCTATCTATCTATCTATGTTAACTTTTCTCATATCTATCTATCTATCTATCTATCTATCTATCTATCTATCTTAACTTTTCTCATATCTATCTATCTTAACTTTTCTCATATCTATCTATCTATCTATCTATCTATCTATCTATCTATCTTAACTTTCCTCATATCTATCTATCTATCTATCTATCTATCTATCTATCTATCTATCTATCTATCTATGTTAACTTTTCTCATATCTATCTATCTATCTATCTATCTATCTATCTATCTATCTATCTATCTATCTATCTATCTATCTGGCTGGTTGGCTGGCTGGCTAGGGAGGTTTCTAGATATAGCCTTAGCTAGGAAGGCCGTGGAGCAGGCGCTTTCATGGTCAGGCAATTAGAGATGTTAAACAAGATATCTAACAAGACTGTGAGTATTGGTGCGTAAACGCACAAAAATGAGATCCATCGAGGTGGCGATCGATGCATTCGGGAGGTCGAACCCCTGGAGAGGCGCACACTGAGGTAGACTGGGGATAAGTGTAAGGCGTTTTATCAAGGAGCCTGGAATCTGTGATAACGAGTTTTGCATATATTTGGCTGACTCGCTTCGGCTTGCGCCAACTGAAGCAAGTGTGAGATCACAGAGAGCGAAGTTCATTTGGCATTGAAGAGGGTTGGCAGTAGAAAGTCTCCGCGACTTGGTGGTTTAACCTATGAGTTGTACTTGAAGCTGTTGCACATCTTTGCCTCGATTTTGACAGTGGTATTCAACAACTGGTTCCGGTAAGGGTCTGTCTCCGACCGGATATCCTGGGATGTGAACACGCTGTTGAAAAAAATCAAGATGATTACAGTCCTTAACTTTGATTAACACAGAATTAAAGATTTTGGCAAAGATTCTGAGAGATTGTTTGTAGACAGATTCTGTTGGGACCCGAGCTGTGAAGGACTGAACAATTCAGAGCAACTAGCATCTGGTCAGCACAATCCTAGAGAGTGTCAAACGACGAGCAAGACGCACTGATCAATTTAGATTAGTTCAAGGCATTTGATAGTGTCGATCATCGGTATCTGGCAGGATGCGGGATTCAAACCTAACTTCTGCAGGTAGCTCAGCCTTCTGTATCTTCTCCCCAGCGCTGTGGCACAGGTGAACTTAGAATCGGAATTCTTACTCGAGCTCCGAGTAGCCTTGTGGGTCATTCCTCGGCTCACTGACTTTTCTCGGCCTCGGAGACTATTGTATTGTGATTTAATGTAGAGGGTCGCGACGAATGATCCTATATGTGGACGGCTCGGCTTGTCGGTGACCGATTTGTGCTCTTTTGGGACTTGAGCACCAGCAACGAATTACCTCAGTAAACCTGAGTTTTTGCTTACTTTGCGATTGATTCAGAATGTGCTATCTCCCAATGACATGATATTCAGACGGGTATGGGCAAATTTTCTCCATTGCTTTCAGTGTGATCTTGGTCTAGATGAAACGGCTTCGTATGCCTTCTACCACTGTCCTCAGATGGGCTTCTTCTGGGATTATGTCTGCGAGTTGACGGCTTGTGTCACTTCTGAAGAAATAGTATCCTTTGATCTCGCATACGAGTGTGTCACTCTCGTATACTGGGGTAAAACGAATAGTGTTTCTAACCTTGCTAACCGTAGCAAAGAGTGGTGATATGGACGACGCGAATCTTGCAAGATGAGCGCTGTTCTCATCACGATCTGATCTGAATCTTTAAGTATCAGCTTTGGATAAAGATTAGGACTGGGAGAAAGCGTTTGATATTGACGATTTTTTCTGTTTTAAGTCACCTTTGACACAGTGTGGTAGTTTCTTGTGAACCATACCCTGGTTAAATTAGACACGTTTTGTTTTTCTAGTTAATGTAAGTTTTGTTCCCTGCCTGCAGTGGGCATTAATTTTTGTTATGATGTACAACGGGGATCCTAACCTCCCGGATTTTTTCTGCTTCCTTCTTATCTTGACGGGATTAGGATGTTGATCTTCTCTTTCCAATATTTATTTTACTCCCCATTTTCTTTATCAAGTGCGTTTCTTGATTCTGTCAATTAGTAGAATACAGCGACCACTCTATTTTTGTTGGGTAGACGTGTTTGAATGTTTTGTTTTATTTTGTCGCTTTTAGGGTCATTTCCTCCTTCACTCATTTCCAGATCATAAATTTTTAGACTATTTTGCAAAAAAGAAATTTTATATTATGGGTGTTTTCTGGAAATATGTGGTGTTATGATGTCTGTGGGATTAAAAGATAATAGATGGGAACTTATGGTATATGGACAAAATTGTAATAAGTTTGAGTCGTGAACTGGATTAACTAGGACTAGGATAAAAAGTGATAGCCAGCCTTTTCCCATCCTCTTTCGAGCTTGTGCTATAATTGTATGTTGTATACAATAAATGCAATGCCGTCCGGCGAGCGATATAGGTATCGAGTTCGTAGTCAAGTGAAGGGTTCGAGTCTGAATGAATGGTCTGAGTCTTTCTCTCACACATACAGGAATATCATGTATACCCTTTTGCAAATTAATTGAAACATTTAGTTTCCTTTTTTTTAACATACGGTCAGTTTTAGAAACACTGGAGTTACAGCGTGTAATCGATTTCTATTTATTCCTCAAATTAGACCATTTGCGGTTAGTGTGCAGTATAAAGAGTCGTGAAACATTTAGCGATGCCCTCTCGATTTTGAATGATCACAAAACGTTTCAGACCCCCTCTGGATTTCTAAGTCTTCAACCATTATGAGACATCGTCTAGATTTCTAAGAATCCTTAAACGTTTACAAACGTCCTTTAGACTTTGAAGAATCGCCAGAAGTTTTACGCCCCCCACACTGGATTTTGGAGAATCGTGAAAGGTTTAGAGACGTCCTCTCGATTTCGAAAGATCACAAAACGTTCAAGGCCCTCGTTAGGATTTCGAAGTTGTCAAACATTATGAGGCACCCTATTGACAACAATTCTCTACATTAATTCTATTGATTGTATATCCTTATCTTGATATCGAGCACTTTACGACAAATAATCTGATTGCCTAAAATGTCTTCCTACAATTAAACTACAAAAAAACAAAAACAAAAAACCCAGTAATTTTGGCACAATAGTACAATATTCTTTACAAATGCTAAAATCAAAGCAACGCATTTTCAAACATATGTAACGTGGTATTTCTCATCATGACGTACGAGTCCTTTCAAAATATTTTATTATTAATAAACACTGGCGACAAACGCTCACGACAGACAATAAACGAAATAACAAAACAATAAATTGTAGACAAAAATAAATAAACAAACAAACAAACAAACAAACAAACAAAAGAAAAATAAAATAAAATAAGGAAACTGAAATGAAAATTTCTCTAGAAACAAAGAAGAGAGTGCTAAATTACTATGTGATGTCAGTTCTTCAATACGGCAGTGAATGCTGGACAATATCATCGAATATGAGGAAAAACTTGAAGCAGCGGAAATGTGGTTCTACAGAAGGATGCTGCGGATATAATGGACCGAACATGTGAGCAATGATGAGGTTTTGGAAAGAATGGCATTGAAAAGAAAACAGTGAGCACCAGGAAGAGACAACTGAGGTCCCTGGGACATGCAGTGAGGAAAGAGGGCTTGGAGAACCTGATACTGACAGGCCAGATGGAAGGAAAAAGAGACAGAGGAAGGCAGCGGATAACATATTTAAAGAGTCTGGGCAGGTGGATGACGGAACGGGGTTTGCCAGGAGTAACAAGAGCAAACATACTAAAAGCCACAAGGGATAGGGAGAGGTGGAAAGCCATGATCGCCTACGTTCTGAAAGGATAGGGCACATAGAAGAAGAAATACAATTTAACAATAAATAAATAAATATTTTTGACATTAACATCTTTTGTTTTCAGACCTTCACTTGATGAAACTTAAATTCACGTTACACTGAAATGAAGTTTGTTTATAATGAATTTTATTGGCTGTTAATAATACCCAACGAGTCGACGAAAATTCTGTAATGGCTTTGCCACAGCAACACACCGGTTTCTTGAAATGGTAAAATTGTAATTTGATTCCAAAGTAATTTGTATTCGCAGAGGAAACTTTACGGTAATTAAATGCAACAAAACTAATGATGAATGGGCTGAATCCTTTCTTTTTAAAATTGGTGCAATTTTTTTTTACTTCAGTTTAGGTGGAAGAAAATGACTGAATCCAAAAAGAAACGACACTTATAAAAAAATAAACAGTAGCATGAAGCAATTCAATGGTAGATTAAGACGGGTGCTTGACAACTGAATACCGCTGACTGAGCGCCTGGGCAACACTCAGGCCCGAGACAACTCAGAAAATTATAATCACGATTTATTTTGTTAAAAATGTTTAAAAACAAAATTGCATTTTGTTTTGAATTTTTCGATTTATTTTATTAAAAAATAATTAAAAACAAGTGTGTTTTTAATTATTTTTATATGGCAATTTGCTTCATTTAAAAATACACTCTTGGGAGATCATGTCTTGAAAGAAACATGACTGACTGGGCAGAATATTATCCCGCAGTAGGCTGCAATTGCTTTCTACGGTAGAATGGTCACCAGCCAAGGCTATAGAACCGAATCTTTCCTGTTATTTAACCCATAGCTGGAGGGAAGAGACAGATTAATACCTTTCCCAAGGGTATTTGCGCTTAAGTGAATGCAAGGAATTCAATTGGAATTCGAACTCGGCTCCCCGATTTCTCATTCCGAGCCGATATCCACTGTACCACAAACATTACTAAAACAATTAAAAACAAAAAATAGGAGCATATTTTACACAATGCTTTTTAAAATGCCTTATTTGAAGAGCAATATTTTCTAAATATGGTTTTAATCCTTGATAAATTGCTTTTATCTAAACTTATTTATAAATGGAACTTTGTGTGTTTTTGTATGTATGTGTGTGTGTGTGTCTGTGTATCCGTTACCTACAGACTCCGAAACGGCTGGACCGATTTTCTTGAAAATTTACACAGTTGTACTATAAGCGTCTGCGAGTGTTCTTAGCTAGGTTTTGTGTCGAGGTACCCCCTATTAACATCAAAAATCGATAATCGAAAAATTCGGGTTATAGACAGAGTGGTCCGATTTTAATCAAATTTCATACACTCATAGACAAAGACATAAGAAACGATAGTCATAAGTTTCAAGGTTGCAGTTCTTACAGTTGTGCAGAAAATCGATAATATATATATATATATATATAAAAGGCAAGATGTGTGTGTATGTCTGTTTATCTGCCTGTATGTCTGTATTTTTTCAGCCTTTTTATTTTAGTTTTTGCTTCGGGTTTGGCTCTAAGTATGTATAATTGTAGTTCTTAATCTCAGCCATGATACCATTTACTCAGAGGACTTATTTAGCCTTCAAAATTCAGTTTTTCAACGAGAAAAACGTATTTGATATCGATACCAGGAAATAAAAAATTTGACTTACATCCATTCATTTTTCTTTCTGTTTACGGTTTCGCTTTAACTGGAAACAACTATTGCTTTTTAGTCATTCGTGTCAACGTCCAAAGAGTCTGAGTTCCAGGACCATGGGTTAGTTTTAAAGCTTTCATTACACCCGAGCAACGCCGAGCTATACTGCTAGTTCAGTTATAAAGATAATGTTATGTCTTTTTCTGGTGTTCACTTGTGTTCATTCTGAATTGGTCCGGAGCTCAGTTGGCAGCGTTGGGTTTAAACATAGAATAGGCTGCGTAAAATGAAGTTTCGTCCAACACATAAAACTGCTACAAAACATCCACCTGAAAACTTGAGTCATTTTTTAATCGTTTCACTCCATGCAAAGCCTTACCTCCACTGATGTGCAGGGGGGCTACATAAGAGAGTAAAAGTTTAGCCTGGAGTTGAGTGAAGAGAAAAACGAACCAGTTACGGGGGTGTCAGAGAAAGGGCAAGAGAAGGATGTGAACACTGGAGTGAAGACAGTTGCGACGGCAGAGAGAAAGGAAAAGAACAAAATACACTGGGTGATGTAGAAAGGACTAGAGTCAAGTGGATAAGAGATGGGTATTGACCTTGCATTTAAATTCCTGGAGGTTGTAGTCGTCAGGAAAGCAAGTATATGAAAGGAATTTCTACAGGCGGGAAGTGCGAGAAAAGAAGCTGATGGAGTAGAGTTGTTGCCTGCATTTGGTTGATTTAACTGTAAAAGGGTGGGGCCCTGTTGCCAGTCTGGTTGAACGAGTATTTTTTGTGGAGAGGGCACCATGACCTAAGTTTGTCGGAGCAGAAGCCATGAAAATATTTGTAAAATAGACAGAGGGAAGCCACATCCCGCCGGTAAGAATGAAAAAAATATCTATACTTCCTTAAAAAATCATATATCCCAATATAAGAATTACTTAAACTAAACGAAAAAGTGACCTGTCCAAAGCTAAGCTACCCCACACCCTTCTTCTAACCCAAAGTGGTATCTCTATGACTAAAAACTGACGACTAGATCATACTAAACTCCCACCCCACATTCACTTACATCGTTTTCATTAACAGCGGAGCTACTCCAGTCACACATCGATAGCAGTAAAATAAATAAAAAATGCCTACCATTCTTTAAAAAAACATAAATCCCAAGAAGTACCCAGACAAAATAAATAAGGAACCTGTCTTGAACTAAGCTACCTCTCCTAAACCAATGCTATATCTCTAGGGCTACAATACGGCCAACTAAATCAGACTAAACTCCCACCCCACATTCACTTAAATATCATATCACCATAAATATACAGTTTTTACCATTTAATTTTCATTTCAACTTATCACCCGATGAGAAGCGCACATAGCAGATTCGAAACGCGAAAATTTTGTTGTAGTGATACTATGAATTTATAAGCCATTGTATCAACTATTACAATACCATATATATATATATATATATATATATATATATATATATATATATATGTAGTCATCCGCAGACAGTCTTGTTTCTCTGTATCACAACTCATTAGTACGGTTAGATATTTGATTGATTCTAGCCAGGATTGAAACGAGACTCAATTGACATCAGTCGGCGATTCTACCTCTGAGCTGTGGGCGCTCGGTGGAAGATTTTTAAAGTGTAACAATGCAAACACACGTCAGAAACCGAGAGTATTCAAATGCAATCCTGAATGAACGATGCGAAATGCGTTAGTAGCTGCTGTTTATAAAGTCTACAATTTCTCCATAGTGCTCATTCGGCGTGTGAGAGCATATATATATATATATATATATATAGTCATCCGCAGACACATCTGTTTCGCTGTATCACAGCCCATCAGTACGGTTAGACAGGCGATTTCTTTTTACCCAGGATTGAAACCCGACCAAATTGGCGTCAATCGGCGATTCTACTTCTGAGCTACGGGCGCTTGGTAGAAGGAGGCAGACTTTATATATATATAAAGCAGGTTTTACATTTTGATTACTAGTTTCTTAATTTTGTTAAAAAAAGTAATTGTGACATTCACAATTTGTGTAGGTATCTAATAAAGAATATAAAAAATAGATATTAAAAAAAAATTAATAAATGTTATGACATTTCATATACTACTGAGTTACCTCTGTTATATAATTTCATTCTGTTATTAAATTGTAAAACCATTTCAATATAAAGTTTCACATTATTTTCATTTTTATTTTTCATAAAACATCTTCAAAAGTAAAGCTGTGAAACTAAACTAAAAAAATTTATAACATACTGGATAATTGCTGAAAATATTGTGTTAATTTTTTAGTTTTAATTTATAGTTAAAACCAAAAAACGAAGCGTACGATTAAGCTTGCATAAAATTATGTTAAATTCGTCTCCTATACTTAGCATTTTACACGGGGTCTGTCTGTCATATCAAAAATCGGCTCTGATAACACGATGAAAACTCTTGATAACAAGGCTACCGCAATTAAGAAACGCTTTTATAGTACATTTCAGGCAGTAAGCAATAAATACTTTTTTCAAATCAGATTAAGTTA
This sequence comes from Ascarosepion bandense, assembly GCA_037127315.1. NCBI lineage: Eukaryota > Metazoa > Mollusca > Cephalopoda > Sepiida > Sepiidae > Ascarosepion > Ascarosepion bandense. Next base: position 1,142,022 of record JBBBDQ010001555.1, on the reverse strand, counting down.
AGTTTAAATAAGCTAATTTGAATAAAATAATGTGTCAGCGAGGTATATTTTATTTTGAAAGATTTTTTCAAACAAAGAATGTGTCGATGAATGATAAATTGCCAAAATATTTAATTTTTTTTAAATCGGAAAAATATTTAGATTCCAGTTAATTTCGGTTTGAAATACACCATAATATTTTGCTTACTGAAAAAGTAAATCTAATCTCTTTGGCTTTCAATTAAAGCTAAAATTAAAGATTCAAGAAAATATTTACATTACAAAAAAATCAATTTAAAAGGTATCGAAAATGAGTGGAGGTACGTAAACTGAAAAAATGACGGACATTCCATGAAAGTTTTAATAGTGAGATGAAACAAAAGTGTTGAATAGTTTTAATAGTGAGGTGAAACAAAAGTGTTGAATAGTTTTAATAGTGAGATGAAACAAAAGTGTTGAATAGTTTTAATAGTGAGATGAAACAAAAGTGTTGAATAGTTTTAATTATGAGATGAAACAAAAGTGTTGAATAGTTTTAATAGTGAGATGAAACAAAAATGTTGAATAGTTTTAATAGTGAGATGAAACAAAAGTCTTGAATAGTTTTAATAGTGAGATGAAACAAAAGTCTTGAATAGTTTTAATAGTGAGATGAAACAAATGTCTTTTATAGTTTTAATAGTAAGTTGAAACAAAGTCTTGAATAGTTTTAATAGTGAGATGAAAAAAAGTCTTGAATAGTTTTAATAGTGAGATGAAACAAAAGTCTTGAATAGTTTTAATAGTGAGATGAAACAAAAGTCTTGAATAGTTTTAATAGTGAGATGAAACAAAAGTCTTGAATAGTTTTAATAGTGAGATGAAACAAATGTCTTTTATAGTTTTAATAGTAAGTTGAAACAAAAGTCTTGAATAGTTTTAATAGTGAGATGAAAAAAAGTCTTGAATAGTTTTAATAGTGAGATGAAACAAAAGTGTTGAATAGTTTTAATAGTGAGTTGAATGAAAAGTCTTGAATAGTTTTAATAGTACAATAAAACACAAACTTTGAAAAAAATGTATTGAGACTCATTAAAACGGAAATAAATGATTCACAACTAAAATAGATACAAGTGAACCATTTAATTCATTCAATTCGTCTCTTTTTAGACGTTCAATCGGATCTATGGTTGATTGATTACTGCTAGTACTATATAAATCGATTTTGCACAATATCTTTTCATATTAAAAATAGTATGTGTTTAATATGACAAGGAAGTGGAAATAGCTCATGCGAGAAAAAAAAGTAACAATAAAACGACAAACATGGCAACGACAAAGCAAATTTCAAGACCAAGTAGTAGCAATACGGTTCCTTTTGCGCTGGAACTATTTTTGTCTAAGAGCGGATAAATATGTTATTTGTATAGTTTATTCAAACGACAGAGATTAACTTAATTTGATTTACCTCACTTTACAGTACAGATGAGGCAGGAAGTATATAAATTCATAGTAAAAATTATAACAATAGTTTGATTATATCTTCTCGGACATTGGAGAGTCGAAGAAAATGAGTATAAAATAATTGTGGATGTGCGTATATATCGACTCGGAACGAAAAATCGGAGAATCGAGTTCAAATTCCAGTTGAGTTCGTTGTATTCACTTAAGCACAAAAAACTTTGGGAAAGGTATTAATCCGTCATTTCTCCCTCCAGATATGGGTTAAATGGCAGGACAGATTGGGTTCTGTCGCCTTAGTTGGCAACTAGTCTACCTACTGCGGGGAAATCTTCTGCCCAGTCAGTTATGCTTCTTTCGAGACATGATTGCACAAGCGCGTATCATGTATGACACTTAACTGACTGATAAAATAACTGGGGTGCATGGGGTGTATCGTCAGGGTAGTACCCTTGCAGCAAAGCGGTCCATTTTTCTTTTCTCAGGTGAATTAGGATGTGGAACTGTACTCGTCGACATTTCATTATTGCACATAGCATCAAAAGTTGCATTGACACTGCGAAGGCCACACCCAACGGCATCAATCTGCCGGTTGAACTGTGTGAGGATAGTCGGAAGGGTTTCTCGTCCAGATCTATTAAGGGAAATGCCTCTCCACGACCCACCTGTGTTAAGCAGCCATCTGCCAGTCACCAACCTCGGTGAAGGAGCTGCGACTCAGGGTTAACGACTTTACCACTGGGTGGAGGAACTTCTCAGAGGACGGACAGAGTAAATTCTTCATCTCCAGTGTAAAAGGAAGTGGCAGGTTATTACATTATTTTACGTTGAATATCATCACTAACCGCAATTACAACAGAACTAGTCGGAGTGGTTCTCACAGCGGCGCAAAATGTGCTACTTAAATAATTAATTCTTGTGGCATGTCCGTTCAGAACGCACGGATCATGGCCTTCTACATCTTCCTATTACTTGTAGCTCTTAACACTTTTCTCTTGTTACCCCTCCCAAACCCTGACCTGCCATTCATTTACTCAAGACCATCAAGTATGTCATGCGTTGCTTTCCCATGTCTCTCTTTCTCGCCATCTGCAAAGTGAGTATCAGATTCTCTAAGATCTCTTTCCTCATCACGTTCCCCAGAAAGTTCAGATGTCTGTTCCTGTTTGCTTTTTTTCCTTTCCATCCTCTCTAAAACCTTGTCGTTGCTCACATGTTCAGTGCATGGTATCATCAGCATCCTTCTGTAGAACCACAGTTAGGTTGATTTAAGTGTTTCATCTAAAATGAGATTGTCTAGCATTCGTACCATATGGAAGCATAGACATCACATAACATAATAAAAATAATTAAAATGTATATGAAATATTTAGAGTTATATTCCTCCCGGAGGTATCAAGCTTTTTAAAATCGTTCTAAATCTCCTCTCTCTCATTCCATGCGCCGATGGCTTAGGGAGTAGACACTACTACTGACATCACATCGGTCGAGTTTCGATCCCTGATAGAAACAAATGGATTTCTAGCCACACTGATTCTCTATGAATCAGGCTTATAAGTGGATGACTAATAACTATATATATGTAGAAGTAAGCATAAATTTGCTTAGTTAAGTGAGAAACTTCTCCACGTTAATCATATATATATAATTTTTCCACGGTACTTCCGACAAACCCACCTTAAAAACTGACCTTGTGTCACATCTGTTTCTTGGTGGGAGCACCGGTAAATATATATACTGTAATTTTGTTATTGCAATAGTTTATAAAAACATTATATCACTACACAAAAATATTCATGATCGCCTTCTTCATCTATGTGCCTGAAGGGGCAAGGCATATAGATGAAGAAGAAATGCAAATAGCACCTCTGCTTAAAAGTGTTATTAGTAGATTTGAGGTAAACTTTTTTTAATAGTTGGATTTTCATTTGATTATATAGTACATTAGTAAACTGTATAATTTGTTAGGATTTTAACAATTACATGAATTTTATATTATTGTTATTTCATTATTTGGATAATTATTGTTACTTTGGTTTACGTGGTTACTTAAGATTTTATTATTATGATTTTTAATAATATTTTCTAGATTATTTGTTCAACTATGACCTAATGTAAAGGTATTTTTATTAAAAATTTTACTGAGAGGGTTATTATTAGGGAAGGGTTTCTTAATTAAATTGAGGAAATTCAGCCCGAACTTTGAGATAACTATTTGGTTAAAAGGAGGTGTATACCAGATGATTTTTCTATTTCTATTTTTCCTCTTATAATCATATCTTTAAAAAAATTAATATCATCGTTTTTATAGCTACTATTCCTTAGTGCATTATTATGAAAATTGCTATGTTTATAAAATACTTCTTCACTAGAAAAGTGTTTACTAATTCTATATTGTATCCTCATTGCGTGTCCCAGGAACTTCAGCTGTCTTTTCTTGATGCTCAGTATTCATTTCCGTTTTGTTCCCATCATTTCCAAGACCTCATCATTACTCATATGCTCGATCCATGATATTCGTAGCATCCTTCTGTAGAACCACATTTCAGCTGCTTCAAGTTTTTCCTTCATCTTTGATGGTATTGTTCAGCATTCACTGCCATATTGAAGGACGGACAGCACGGAGCGATCCAGTACTCTCTTCCTAGTTTCTAGCGAAATTGTCCTGTTTCTTAATACTTTACTCAACTTCTGGTATATGCTTCCTTCGCCATGCCAATTCGCATTTGGATCTCTATGTCGCACTTTCCGCTTTCTGCTATAACGCTTCCCAGGTATTTAAATTTTTGTACCAAGATTCTAGTATCCCCGATCTGTATTTGGCATTTTGGGCTGTCCTTTTTACTGATGACCATGCATTCGATTTTCGTGCAGTTTATTTCTGATCCTTTCTTATTAATTTCTTCTGCTACCTTCTGTAGGAGGTCTTGTAGCTTCCTTTCTGTGTCTGCTGTCAGCACTGTATCATCTGTCAGCACTGTATCTTAGGTTGTTTAAATTGTGGCCTCCGATTACGAATCCAGGCATAACTTCCAGGGTCCTCAAAATATTCTCGCTGTACAAGTTGAACAGATCCGGTGAAAAGACACATCCTTGTCTTACGCCCCTTTCTATCTTTGTATATATATTCGATTTATTACCTGTCCGTATGCAAGCAATTTGATGCCAGTAAAGATTCTTTATTACTCTCAAGTCTTTCTCAAATATGTCCAGGCTGCCGAGCATTTCCATCAGTTCTTTGTGGTGTATTTTGTCATACGCCTTCGCACAATCAATGAAGCACAGGTATGTCCTTCTTCGTTTGTATTGCCCTTTTGAAGAGCATCCTAATCATAAATATGGCATTCCTTGTTCCTGTGTCTTTAACGAAACCACACTGTTCTTGACCTATCTCTAGCCTGATTCTGCTTCTCGCTCTGTTCATCAGGATTCGGACGATCAGTTTTGTGATATGGCTCATTAAACTGATGGTTCTGTGGAGTTCGCACTCGTTTGCTCCTGGATTCTTAGGTACTGCTATGAAAATAGACTTGCTGAGATCATCTGGTATAACCCCACTATTATAAATTTCATTTACTATTTCAGTAATATTTTCTATACCAAATTCTTCCAGGGCTATCAGCAGCTCTGACTATGCCGTCTGGTACCACTGCTTTATTTCTATTCAGTTTGGCTACTGCAGATTCCACTTCAGACTTTAATATTTCCGGTCCGTCCTCATCTTTGCGTATTATTGGTTGTTCTCTCTTGTCGTGGAAAAGATGTTTTATATATTCTTCCCATCGTTGGAGTATTTCCTCTTTCTCCAATATGATTGTTCCATCCTTGGATTTTCGACATCCTGTTGAAGAGCAGCTTTTTGTCCTGTCAGTTCTTTTATTTCCTTATGCATTTCTGCTTTATTATTCCTGCTCAATCTCTCTACTTCTGCAAATTTGTCATTGAGCCATTTCTCTTTAGCCTGTCTACATTTTCTTCTTATTTCCTTGTGTAGTTCCCTGTACCCCATTCCATGTCTTGATATCATTTTCTGCCTCCTTTGCATCATTTCCAGAATCTCTTCCGTCATCCACGCGTTTTTCTTTCTGCGCCTATTTTTTGGGGGCAAGGGGCAATGTTGTTTGCTGATGTCACTATTGCTTCCTTTAGCGATTCCCATTTTGAGTGTCCTTTCCTAGTTTGTTCTTCATTTGTGGTTTTCACGCTGTTAACTTCCTTAAAAAATAACACGTACCGTAACCAAACATCACTTTCTGCGAAATTGTGGTAGTCAAAAGATAAAAACAGCACTCCCAAAGTAAAATAGAAAATTCTGGAACAAACAAGAATATGTAAATCATTCTACAAAACCTGCCCTATGTGACTGAGTGAAAAGCTGCAAATTATAAGCTTCCCTAAAAATAAAGCGCTGCTAAATCGTAGAGATGAATTAACGGTTTTATGTAAACTCCGAAAATAATTTTCTCTAAAATTTAATTACAGTTTTTCATTTCTAACTTATGCTCTCATATTATTTAAAAATTATTTTACAAAAATAAATTACCCACACAATACTTATTCGGTTTTCTTAACTCCAATATACCGTAGAATACGATAATTACTTCATTCTAATTCTAACCTAAACAATCAAGCCCCTTAAAAGAGGAGGTGGTACAAAATCAAATTTTCAAAAGTCCCCTAAAATCTAATCTGCTGTTAAAAATTATTGTATACCCATTTAATTAATGTATGGTGCCAGTCTGCATCTTTTGACATTATGCTACTTTATTCTTTTTCACGAACCAATTTTTCAACTCCAGAGTTCAACCTAATTCTCACTTTTGATTGAGCAATATTGACACACCTACAAAGCTTATTGTTTAATTTCTTCCAACTGCCACTCCCTAAATTTCTAAATAACCATAAATTCTTCTTATATTTTCTAAATAAATCATTTTCACCATTTATTATAAAATATTACCTGAAGAAGAACTGTATTGTTCTGAAACATGGAAATTTTTGTGTAATGATATAATACTTTTATAAACCATTGTAATAACAAAATGACAATAACAAGCTTTACTTTGTATTGAGCACTCTTTATAAAAGTGAATGCGTAAACAGTGGGTTTTAATCTATCTGTTCTTTTGCTATTTGATAATATATAAGCACACAGGTAAATTGCTAATATATATATATATATATATATATGTGTGTGTGTGTGTGTGTGTGTGTGTGTGTGTGTGTGTGTGTGTGTAAATTCAGATAAAATTTAGAGGGGAAATAGCCATTTTGAACACGTAAGTTTAAGACATGCATCATCAACCCCATTTAAACAAAAAATGAGGAAAATTCTAATGCCGGAGCCTTGGTCTAGTAAAGGAAAGTGTGGCGGAATATTGGCTTTTATAGAGTTAAGCTAGCGGAATCTTAGTAGTAATTTCTTCTATGGTTGTGGAAGGTATGTGGCTTCACCATTAGGTTAGTAGTGGTAGGTAGATAGGAGGGAAAAGGTAACTTTTCAGCCAAATTAAAAAAAAAACTTGTTGTGACTAAATGGAAGAATAAAATAAATATTTATTGCAATCTATATTTATTTCTATGACGACACATACGAATGATCTCTCTACGTTTATTCAGAAGTACTTTCTGATATTGAAATTTTCGTTATGGTCTTGGGTATAAACCAAAACAGCTAAAAATAAAGTCTCGACCAATGACCAGAATTACGTTACTCAAAACCATTGTTACCTCCGGGTGATCTTTGGTGAAGATCTAGCACCCTCTTGAAACCGTTTTATCAGGTTTACGGTTTTTTTGTGAGGAGGGGTTGTTTAATAGGTTATCATGAATGAAATCAGGAGAAAAGGTTTTGGAATTGGGTAGAATTAGTTATTTATATTTGTATGTGTATATCTCAGCGTTACTAACCAATTCAATCGAGAATGCCGCCACATTTCCTACGAGAAGCTAAAAGGTTACAGCATTAATTTCCTTCTTTATAGAAGAGAGTAGAAGTTTGTGAACCGGAAGTTGTTCGTGACCGGACTATAAAATGCCAGACAAGTACGAATCGCAGTGGATTGTGCGCATGATGCAGAAAAGTTGTAGCTGACGGTTGGCTGAAAAATCGATATCCAATCAGTATTGGCTGGGTTACAGTGGACTTGGAGGATGATGTTGAAAGTCTCGAAGCCCATAACGATCCTCGGCGAAAAAACATTACTGATGATATAGGACAATGCATCATGAAGAGGTAGTTTACATATAAAAATGATACGTCCAACCTTATGTTTGTGATAAGATGGTCGAAAATTTAAAAAAATAACGAACTTGTGACGTTTTAACATTTCTCTACAAATTTGATCCAAATGTAGTCTGATGCAGAAGTGGATTAGTCATTAATTCTAGAAAAGAAATCAAGAAAAAAAAATCAGATATTTAATCAAACTCGTTCGATATGCGTTATGGTGCAGTGGATATCGACATTTAATCAGAAACCTGAGAGCCGATTTCGAATCCCATTCAATATTGGGTGCATTCACTTATGCACAAATACCCTTGTATCACGTATGGCACCTAATTGACTGATATCAATTAAATCTGTTAGATTAAATTATTACTGTACATTAAAATTATGGTACTCGTATATGTTGTGGTACAGTGGATATCGGCTCGGAACGAGAAGCCGGGGAGCCGAGTTCGAATTCCAGTTGAATCCATTGTATTCATTTACGCGCAAATACCATTGGGAAAGGTATTAATCCGTCTCTTCCTTCCAGTTATGGGTTAAATAGCAGAACAGATTGGGTTCTATAGCCTTGGTCGGCAACCAGTCTACTGCAGAAAGCAATGGCAACCTACTGCGGGATAATTTTCTGCCCAGTCGATCATGTCTCGAAAGAGACATGATCGCCTAAGCGTGTATCACGTATGGCACTAACTGGCTGATATTATTCAAATATAGTAGCCTTATCTACTTGTAAAAATCTAAACAATGAAAACATTTTTAATAAAAAGGGAAAAGCCAACACTCAATAATATCAGCTGTTAACACGAGAACAATGTGCTGACCATGTTTGGAATATAAATATTTCGATATCTCTAAATACGCACATAATATAATTCATATATTCATAAAACCATTCTTAATAATGGTTAAAAGAATAGTTAAAAGCGCTTGGATATACAGAACGTTCTGACAATTTCTACATAATTTATGTACAGCAAAGAAGAAAATTATTAGAACACAAAACTTAAATAAAACACCTTATCGCAATTCCCTGTCATTCGTTTTAATGGAACTGCCCAAACTTTATCTCTTTTTCACACACACACACACACACACACACACACACACACACACACACACACACATATATATATATATATAATCATGTAATTGTAAATTAACAATACATTGTGACACGGAAATTTGTACGTTTCGAGATTTATAGCTCGTCATCAGGCAATGTTATAATGTTAGTTGTGAAAATGATTGTCATGAAAATGATTGTCATGAAAATCATTTTCACAACTAACATCTAACATTGCCTGATGACGCGATAGAAATCTTGCAACATAAAAGTTTTTGTGTTTCAATGTAATGTTAATTTATAATTATATGATTATATTATGCTGTACAATATTTATTGTATTGAACACTTTTTATAAAAAAGTAAATGCAAGAGAAATAAAAATCGTAAAACCGAATATTTTTTTTATGTTTACATCACGTGCTGTGTTTGCGGACGTGCCGCATGTTGTGAACAAACACACCACGTGATGTAAACACAAAAAATATTCGGACGCTATCGTGAAATATGTTTCTAATTCAAATTTAGAAATCACTCGTTTCTGATGAAGGACCGAGGGCCGTCTGAAATATAACATACAATAATAAAAATAAACAAATACTGTCCCAAAAAAGTACATTTTAAAATTCAAAACTTTTTATTAATATTCTTTCCTATATATATATATATATATATATATATATATATGTATTCATTTTTAAACGATTTTTTTTAAATATTCAAAAGTTCTACAATATAATTGTATGTAACATTATACACACGTGGATGATCACTATGTTCTTTGGACCTTATATATATATATATATATATATATAGAGAGAGAGAGAGAGAGAGAGAGTGGTCCAAAAGATTTTATTGTGTACAATAATACAAAAGCGCTTGCAATGTGGAGGAGCCGCATCTTGTCGGAACCAATACACAAACTTATTCCACCAAAAACCAATACACAAACTTATTCCACCAAAAACCAATACACAAACTTATTGCATCAAAAACCAATACACAAACTTATTCCACCAAAAACCAATACACAAACTTATTCCACCAAAAACCAATACACAAACTTATTCCACCAAAAACCAATACACAAACTTATTCCACCAAAAACTAATACACAAACTTATTCCACCAAAAACCAATACACAAACTTATTCCATCAAAAACCAATACACAAACTTATTCCACCAAAAACCAATACACAAACTTATTCCACCAAAAACCAATACACAAACTTATTCCACCAAAAACCAATACACAAATTTATTCCATCAAAAACCAATACACAAACTTATTCCACCTCCTGTTCACTTACTTTTCGACCGCCCTGTTTATATGAGCAAAGATGGGGAAATAAAGTGAAAACTTTTTAGCATCTTACCGATGAGAAGCTGAACCTATATCCTCATTGGCGTTATTAAAGTCTGAAAGAGGCTACGAATTCTGGTTATTACAACATCTATAATAAACTATTTTTGATGTATATTTTTATAATCATTTTAATCCAAGCAAGGCAGAACCGCCCCTGGTGTGCAGAAGTTACAGGAGATTTCGAAGAAAGGATAAAATATGGATAAGTATCAAGGAAATAAAACATTGCAATTGACGTTGCATTTAAACTTTTAGAGGTTGTAGCTGTCAAGGGAGCCAGTATACGAAAGGGAATGCCACAGACAGGAAATGCAAAAAAAGAAACTATTAGAGTTGAAGAGAAGGTTATATTTAACTATTTCGACGATAAATGGGTAGCATCTTTATGCCAATCTAGTAGCTCATGTGAAGACAAGTGATCGGGAAACCAGAGAAAAAAGTTCCTCAGAGAATTAACCATGAAAATACTTGTAGAAAATACTGTGGGGAGCCACATCACATCGATGAACAAGTGACTGAGGCGGGCTGGATCGATTACAAACAGATCCTTTTATTGATTTTGTCCAGACCCTCAAGGTGAATAGCAGGAGCACCCTACCAGATATGGCAATGGTATTCAATGCACGGACGAATGATAGATTTATAAATGAGTAAAACTGATTCTGAGAAAAAACTTTCCTTGCCGGGAAAGTGAATAAACCTTCCAAGCAAGAGAGGCAGCTAAAGATTCACTGAAGTCATTTCAGTTGAGGTCGGTTGAGAGAGTGAATCAAATGTGGCACAGTCTGTTGCTCTCTAGAAGACTAGCGCCTTCTATTCTGATGGTAGATAGGAAAGTTTCCTTATGGTGTTTAAAGGAGAGCAGTTTTGTTTTGGAGGCATTAAAATATCGAGATGAACAGAATGTTTGCCAATAAAACTCTTGATACTTAACGCGTATAATAATTATTTAATCAGATATCTGAAGGAGGTTTAATAGTTATCGAATCGACTCCGAGTTACGTAATTTTTCACTAATAACTATACAGGATTTTCCATGAGAATAACTTCTTCTTCTTCTTTTTCTTCTTCTTCTTCTTCTTCTTCTTCTTCTTCTTCTTCTATGTTCCAGGACGTAGGCGATCATGGTTTTTTACGTCTCCCTATTCCTATAAATCTACCATCTGCCCGTGCATTGAATACTGCTGCCATATCTGGTCGGGTGCCCCTGCTGTTCTCCTCGGGCTTCTCGATAAGGTTCAGAGGAGGGTCTGTAATGTGATAGATACCGACTTGGCAGACCGCCTGCAGTCTCTCTCCCACCGGCACGACGTGGCTTCCCTGTGTCTCTTCTATAAATACTTTCACGGCTTCTGCTCCGATGAACTTAGATCACTAGTGCCCCTTAAATACGAATTTGAACGAGATACTAAATTAGCAACTAGATCCCACCCTTTTACAGTGAAACCGATAAAATGCAGCCGTAACTTCTACTCCAACAGTTTCTTTCCTCGCACTTCCTGACTGTGGAATTCTCTTCCAAATGATTGCTTCCTCGACGGCTACAATCTCCAGGAGTTTAAATGTAAGGTCAATAGACACCTCCTAACACACTAACCTGCTCCCATTCTATCAAACACACTTCCCATCTGCTCAACCCTCATCCTCGCTATCCTTACTCATCTGTCACCTTCCTCCTGACATTCCCTATGTCTAACCACTCCTTCTCTTTATCTTCCCCTATGTAGCCCCATGCGCAATAGTGGCAGTGGAATGCCTTGCTTGGGGTGAGATGATTAAAAAAAAAGCTCTTAGCACGCTTTCTTCTGTTAAACCACGCAACCCCCGTTCAGGCCCTTCAACTATGCTACTTTTCCCTGTCCCTCTTTACCTTTATCTCGTCTGTTAGTATCAGATTCTTTAAGCCTTCCTTCCGCATCACTTGTCCCAAGAACTTCACCTGTCTCTTCCTGATGCTCAGTATTACTTTTGTTTTTTGTTTACATCCATTCCAAAACCTCATCATTTCTCACATACTCAATCCATGATATTCGCAGCATCCTTCTGTAGAACAACATTTCCATTGCTTCGAGTTTTTCCTTCATCCTTAATGATATTTCCCAGCATTCATTGCCATATTGAAGAACCGACTTCACATAGCAATCCGGTAATCTCCTCTTTGTTTCTAGCGAAATTGCCCTGTTTCTTAATACTCTACTCAGCTTCTGGAACTTGTCCTTTGTCATGCCAATTCACCTTCGGCTCTCTGTGTCACACTTTCCGTCTTCCGTAAGAACACTTCCACGACCGTCGCTAAAGAACGAAGGTCACGACACTTCCCAGGTGTTTAAATTTTTGTACCTGCTTGATTTTAGTATGTCCCATCTGTATTTGGCATTTTGGGCTGCTCTTTTTCCTGAAGAGAATAACTGCATTGATTAAAAGAGTATATATTTTATTATTTTGTAAACGGTTATTTTGAAGGCAGATTTCAAATTTACTGTTAACAATTGTAAATCTCGTGAGTTCTGTATAACATCTGCGAAGTCAAATAGTCATATCGTGTTTTTTTTTTTTTTTTTTTTAAGGAAACATGCTATGGTTACTCAGTTTTCAGCGATTGCCATTCTACATAGCTTTCAGCATGTACCTGATTTCAAAACTATAACAGATTCTCATGACAGAACATAACACCGAACATTTCATGTTTTATTCTTTTACAGTCTGCAAAGATAAATAGGTTGGTTTAAAATCTCTGTGCAATAAAAAAAAATAATCAAGTCTGGTTTTAATATACACTAGCAGTATAGCCCGGTGTTGCTTGGGTGTAATGAAAGCTTTAAAACTAATCCATGGTCCTGAAACGCAGTTTTTTTGGACGTTGGCACGAAAAACGTAGGTTGTTAAGACTAAGAATTACTATTATACCTACTCAGAGCAAAATCCGAAGCAAAACAACAAAATAAAATGGCTGAAAACCTGATTTTGATCAGACCTGATCGGATATTGGGGTATTGATTTCCGATATAGGGGGTAAATAGGAAAAAATAAGTAGCCCATGATCTGACAGAAAACCTAAAAAATATTTGCGTGAAATTTGGTGAGAATCGGATAAAAGAATTATGGATTTGTATAAAGGACATATAGACAGACAGACACACAAACATCTTGCCGTTTATATCCAAGTCCTCTTTCTTCATTACGAGCCCTAGAAATTTCAACTCTCTTTTTCTGTGGTTATGTAGAAGTGCCCTTCTTGTTTTCACTTTCTCTAAAACATGCTAGGTAGGTTATACGCTGCTTTCCTCCTATGCCTCTTGTCTTCAATCTTTCTTTTGAGTATCAAATTTTCCAAACCCTCTTTCTTCATTATGTAACCCAGAAATTTCAACTGCTTCCTGCTGATGCTAAGTACAAATGCCCTTTTTGTTTCCATTTTCTCAGAAACTTGCAAGGTAGGTTATGCGTTGTTTTCGTTTATTTTCTTGTCTTTAACCTGTCTTTTGAATGTTGAATTTTTTCAATCCTTCTTTCTTATTTATGGTAGAAAGTCATGGAGAGCCATCTTTGTTCACGTCCTGAAGTGACACTGCATATAGAAGAAGAAAAAGAAAAAGACAAGAGGAAGCTTTCATTTCGAAATTCTTTTTTGTGTGACGTGTCCATTCAGGAAGTTGGCGAACCTAAACATAAACTCCAATCTCAACGCGTTCTATAAACATAAAATCTTTCTCTCAGTTTCGCCATTCATTCACTCAAGATCGTCAGATAAGTGGCCTTCTGCTTTCCCCTGTGACTTAGTTTTGCATCAGTATTTCCTTTGAGTGTCAAATTCTCCAAGTTCTATTTCTTCATTGACTTCCAAGAAACTTCAGCTGCCTCTTTCTGATTTTAAGTATATGCATCTTTTTAGCTTCCATTTTCCCTAAAACTTCATTGTTACCCACATATTCACATATAAATTTCATGTTATTCTCAGTATCACTCTATAGAACCCTGTTTCCGTTGCTTCGAGTGCTTGTATCGACAGACACTTGAAGAAGTTCAGAGAGTACAGCCGAAGCGTTGGATAATAAGAAAATAGAAATATCCAGTGTTTCAAATGTAAATAATGATTCAGAAAGGTTTATATATTTTGATTCAACTGTTGCTTTCTTGATAGTTATAATACTTAGATCTTAGGTTTCTATGAATTTTAATGATGTAATTAAACATCTTGGATGTGCATTGTAGTGCAGTGGATATCGAATCGGAACAACAAATCGTGGAGCCGAGTTCGAGTTCCAGTTGGATTCCTTGCGTTCATTTACGCACAAATATCTTTGGGAAAGGTATTAATCTGACTCTTCCCTCCAGTTATGGATTAAACAATAGAACAGATTGGGTTCTATAGCCTTAGTCGGCAACCAGTCTACCGCAGAAAGCAATGGCAACCTACTGCGGAATAATTTCCTGTCCAGTCAGTCATGTCTCTAAAGAGACATGACCGTCCAAAGCGTATATCACGTATGGCACTTAACGGACTGAATTAAGCAAGGGGAATGACTTATTTTCCTAGTACACTGCTTACTAGGTTAGCTAGAGAATTCCGACTGCTCAGGCACATTTGTGTTTGTTAAACATGTGATTTATACAGACACTTTCTTCCTGCCTTTTACTCTTCTACGTAGCCCCCTGCGCATCAGTGGCGGTACCTCCTTGCTTGGGGTGAAATCATTAAAAAAATGCTGAGCGGAATTCAGGTAAGCTCGTTATCTGGCGCAGTCACCAGTTGAAACAAAGCTACTATGCTCAAAATCTCGGCCACGATGACTTGTGACTTCATGCCCGCACAACTATCGGCGGCTTTTGGAAAGTCCGAACAATGTATATAGTTACAATTCCTCATCCCAGAAATATAGATAGAATTCCTTTTTGTTTGTTTCACTTACGGGTGGGTTTCAAGGATCGTCTTCTAATGACTATATTATCAAGAAATCGCCTGACAAATCGACTGCGGTTAGACACGAACTCATGTTTTATGATTTGAACAGTCACTTTCTAACCACTCTGTCACGTACACTTAATTAATAGCAAGACATCAGAAAGAAATGTTGCTGCTCATGTTTTCATTTTTCCATAACAATTGCTTTTGTTTGTTTAGCGGCACATCAACTCTTTATGGGTCATTTAATACAAAAAATTTAATTTTCTTGGGGCATTAGCAATTTCTTTTACAAAAATGTATTGCAGATAATTTTGTTACTATGAAAATTTATTTTCACACTTTCGTAGAGTTTTGACCCCACTTTAAATCTCCCCATAGTTGGAACGATAACAGGTACTACCACCCAGAACAGGTTGGACCTGCAAGCAATTAAGGAGTGGTTCCACGCTCCTCCAAAACTTGTGATCAGAAGCCTTGCTGCCGGATTAAAATGCGACCGAAGTGAGGCTGTGTCCTTTTACTCGACCGGATGACCTTTGGTACATCCAAATAACGGAATTCCTTTCACATGACCACTGATTGAGATTTTGAAATGCAAATTTGGACACATACTCAAATTCTCCTAAGATTGACAAGGCTAAAAGTTCTGTGTATGATGAAAGCAAGAAGGCAATTTATATTAAGCCCAGAAGAACTAAAATCGATAAAGAGTTAATTAATGTATTTATTTATTTGCAAGAAAAATAAATTGAAAGAAACGACAGAAAATACATTTGAACCGTTCAATTAAAAAAAAAAAAAACGATTTAAAGTGCTTCCTGTGGTGCCATTAACGTTTCTAGCAGTTACCAATTACAATGTGATGAGAAGAGAAAATAATAAGAAACAATTGTTTTGTTTGTGCAAATTTGAAGGGAGGAAAGAAGCAAAAATAATGAAATAGAATTTATCTTTCTTTCCCCACTGATAAACTTAAAAACATAAAAATAAAGAACCTGAAAGCCAAGGAGAAATTTATGCAATAAAAGAATATATTTGCGGACATAATTAAGAGAAATATAGAAACTAATTATTTCCATTACTCGCCATTTTTAATTAAAAAAAAAGGAGAAAATGATTATTTACAGTATTTCCATTGTTTATTGTATTTACTGTTGTCCTCATTTCGTTGTCATATTCACGACGTTTCGGTTTTACGCTCAGGTTTTTTCAGGTGATTGGGGTTTCGTCTACCAGGTTGATTGTTCTAATTATACGTACCATAACTGTTCTGGGTGTCTAAGTTATTTTTCCTTTAATTCAACTCTCCAAACGTTTGTTCACCTATGCCGTAGCATGGTATTGAACCCACAACGCTTTTATCCAGAGGGTTACGTATCCTTGAGGGCATCTGTGTATGAAATAAGGTGTAAATTCCAAATCACTTGAAAAAGTCCAGAGTCTACAACGACCAAAAAGACGTGAATATGTTAAGGAAGATGAGTGCAACAATTCGAACAATATAAATAGCATAAATAATTACACTATATATATCATCTCAGTAACATAGACAAACAAATAAAAATCTCTTTTTTAGTATTTCCCACCCCCAAGCAAGGTGATAACGTCAACGGTTGCTGAGAGTGAAAGAGAAGGAGAAGACTTGAATAAGAGAAAGTATCGTAAAAGAATTGGCCCAGGAAAACATAACATTGTAAATTTTCCCAGATTGGAAGCAAGAGACTGGAAAAGAGTTCCACGAGCGAGAAGTGGCCCAAAAATATATTAGAATTAACTTAGTGTTATTTTATAGCTATTTCTACAGTAAAACGATGAGACCTAATTACCAATCTAGTAGAATGTTTCAATGCATGAGATCGAGATACCAAATGAGAGAGCTTCTTAGAACAATTGCTATGAAAATAGTTTTAGAAAAAAAACGTGAATTAGTTACTAAAACCGAGGTGCCAGCACATGAACGATAACCATACAGACCCTTCTATGGATTTTGTCTAGAATCTCTAGATATATAAGAGCTTCAAACCAGGTAAGACAAGAATATTCAATTATCGGATGAATCATTGATCTATAAAGAATTACGTGGGGTAGTAAGGAGTCAAACATTGCTTCATGCTATAAAGGAAATGAATAAAAGGAAATCCAGACCCCCTATGTCATGAAGAGTGCAACATATAAAAGAAAGTTAAAAATTAATTTCATCATTTTTATGTATGTAAATATGTAGTTTATCTGTATTGCTAAAAAAAACATACATGCTTTGTGTAAGATTTTTTAAGTAGACGACAAGAATGTTTTTAGGCAAAATGGAATAAAAATGACACTTAAAATAAGAAAGACATCCTGGAGATTGCAACTATCAGTGAAGCAAGTATACGGAAGAGATTTCCACATTTGGAACGTGCGAGAAAAGAAACCGTGGAGTAGAAGTGACGGTTACATTTTGACTCTTTTGGCTGTAAAAGAGTGGAACCTACTTGCCAATCTGGTAGCTCGAGTAAATTCGTATAGACGGGGCACGAGGGAGATAAGTATCCGTAAATATGTTTGTAGAAAAGACAGAGGGAAGTCATATCTGGTCGGTAAGAAAGTGACTGAAGTTGAGCTATCACATCGGAATCGATTACATTGCAAATATTTCTTTGGATTTAATATTCTTTTCAATGACATTTCTATTCATAAAATTCGGATAAAATGACATTTCTATTCATAAAATTCGGATAAAATCATAAAATTTGGACCCCGAGATGAATAGCATGAGCATCCGACCTATACTATTCAATGAATAACAATATCAAAGAAAAATGTTAAATTAACTTTATGTCTGAATTAATTGTATTTTTACATAAATGTCGCAGTGTAAAAACAAAATCGACGAAAAAGTCTTCGGAAAAAATGTATGTTAGAAAATTAAATTAAAAATTAAAAAAAATTAAAATTGACTTTCTTGAAAGAAGGAAGACTAGGAAAAAATTGGATTAATAAATTGTTTTTTAAGATCAATTAAATTCCATTTTTTTTTTATTAGAGCGGACGGTTTTGTCTAGATTTTCATTTTTTTTTTTAATTTCGCGATATAAAGGTTACATTCTGGCATCAGAAATCGATATACAAAATTCTGTGACTTCCGTTAGTCCGTCTATCACACCCTTTAAATTAACCATACATTGACCGATCGAAACCAAATTTTTGGGAAAAATGCAAACAGATAAAGGTGATACAAAGTGTAGTTGGTTTTATTAGGGGTCCTAACTTAATACAGTAAATTTTCGCTATTTTTTTTTTTTTTGCAAAAGTAAGAATTTTATTTTTTATTATGTACAATATATCTTCAGTTCAAAGTATAAAATTATGTACAGGATATTTAGATTTCGGCATTAAGTAACCCATAGAGATTTTGATATACCGCTCAACAAAAATAACCAACCGACCCAATAGTCCAGCGACAGATGTTATCTCGCGTATCATATTCGGTATTTAGTATGCACGCCTATGACGACGAAACGTGTTACAAAGACGAGTTTAATGTGCGTTTATCGGCAATATCGTGGAAAAATTCTCGAAGCTCCCTTGGCACTTCTTTGTTTTGGAGACACACCAGGCGCCTGGCAATAAATCCAATCCACTCCTAAATGAGTGGGGTACTGTCTAGGGGATGGCACTATGGGTTTTAAACTAATATTATTGGCATAGCAAACTGCTGTATCGGCCAGAATATAGTATAGCGTATTGTATTGTGGCCCTCCCATACTGTTTGGTTACTTTTACAGTCTCTGCGGATTTGCTAATTAGGCAATTATTTACATATCACCACAAAAACAAAAAAGTTATATGAGTAAGTAAAGTATATTAAGTCTATTAAAACATTTGAGCAGCCTTTAAGATTTGAAAAAGAAATAACTCGATCGGCAGTCGAGAACGAGGGAAAATTTACTCGCCCCCATATCATTTTACTCGACCGACTCTATTTTCTTAATAGTCGCCTTACGTAAACTTAACGTGAATCTCTGACGGAAACAAAAAATGAAATTTTAATCAAAATTTCGAACGTGTTAAAAAGAATTAAAAAAAATAATATCAACAAAATTTGATCTTTCCTCTTAAAAGATCAAATTTTGTTGATATTATATTTTTCAGGGAGACTAGCTTGATCCATGCTAATGGCCGGTAGGAACGATTGCCTGTGACGGTTAATAAGATAGCAGCTTCATTTTGGAAACATTAAAATTCACGAGCCATTTCTTGCCCCAGTCCACCACGGATTGGAGGTCATTTTCAAGCTCAGCAGCGAGGTTTACTTTGCCAGCCTCGGCAGATTTTTGATCGAGAGTAAACCGTAGTGTCGTCAGTGTATATGCCTATTTGCGATCTTTAAAATGATACATTTTTTGTTTAGAGCAGACTGCTTTGTCTAAATCATCATGTCTAAATCATCATGTAAAGCTTAAATTCTTGAATAATAAATCGATATATTCTGTGATTTCGCTTAGTCCGTTCATCACACCCTCTAGAATGGCCATACATTGACCATTCGAAACCAAACTTTAGGTAGAAATGCAAACAGGTAACTCGCTATAAAGTACTGTTAGTTTTATTATGGTTCATAGCTTAGAAAAATGAATTTTCATTCACTTTTTTTGGAAAAATTTTAAAAATTATTATTTACCATACAAAATACTACCACTATTTTGTTATAAGTAATGATTAAAATAAACGTACTTATTTAATAGTCATCCAGTTAAGTGCCATACGTGATACATACATGAGCGATCATGTCACGACGAGACATGACTGACTGGGCAGACAATTTTTCCCGCAGTAGGTTGTCATTATTTTCTGCGGTAGATTGGTTGCCAACCAAGGCTATAGAATCCAATTTCTTCTTCCGTTTAACTCATAGCTGAAGAGAGAAGCAGCGGATTAATAACTTTCCCAAGGGTATTTACGCGTAAGTGAATGCAAAGGAATTTAACTGGAATTCGAACTCGGCTCTCCGATTTCTCGTTCCTATGCAATATTGCTTTCTGGATATATTTTATTTAAGTTTATATATATATATATATATATATATATATATATATATATATATATGGCCGTAGCTGATACTAAAAAAAGAGAAAATTGCCCGGATTTATTAGTCGAAAATGTGATGACGTCATCAGTGTCATCCGTTTCCAGAAACTATGATTTTTTCTGATTTTTTCGGCTATTCCAATGGAAATTAGGCACAGAACGTGAACGAAAGCAGGAAATCGGGTTCGGACTTTCTGAGTATAACCAATCTTTTCTCCCAAAATTAATAAATAAACAAACAGATTTTTATTGCGTTCATTCGGATGTTTTCTTCGTTTTTCTTTCTTTCTTTCTTTCTTTCTTTCTTTCTTTCTTTCTTTCTTCGTGAATTGTTTAGTTTGATTTATATTTTAAAAAAATCATGTGTTTGATTTTATGAATAGAAATGTCATTGAAAAGAATATTAAATCTAAACTTATTTATAAATGGAACTTTGTCTGTGTGTGTGTATGTCTGTGTGTGTGTGTGTGTGTGTCCGTTACCTATAGACTCCGAAACGGCTGAACCGATTTTTTGAAAGTTTTCACAGTTGTACTATAAGCGCCTGTAAGTGTTTTTAGTTAGATTTTGTCTCGAGGTACCCCCGATAAATATCGAAAATCGATAATCGAAAAAATCAGGTTATAGAAGGAGTGGTTCGATTTTAATCAAATTTGATACACTCATAAACAAAGACATAAGAAAGTTTCAAGGTTGCTTACAATAGTGCAGAAAATTTGATATCGATACCAGGAAATCAAAATTTGGTTTACATCCATTCATTATTCTTTCAGTCTACGCTTTCCTTTTAACTGGAAACAACTATTGCTTTTTAGTCTTTCGTGCCAACGTCCAAAGAGTCTGAACTCCAGGACCATGGATTACTTTGAAAGCTTTCATTACTCCCGAGCAAATATACTGCTAGTTAGCTTTAAATGAAAAATGTTAAATCATTTTCCAGTCGTCAATTTGGTTTTAATTTTACTAAAGTGTTATTTTTATGTGACATGTGCCTTCACAGTGTGTACGATTATGACTTTCCAGAACTCCATATACTTTGTCTTTCTTAGTAATGCCTGTTGTTTTAGTAAACTTTCGAGCTTTTGTTTTGCAATCCATTTAAGCATACTCATCAGGTAGTTGACTTGATATTTTTTTCTGATGCTCTTGCTTTTAGATATGTCATGTGAGTATCAAAATCGCTAAACCCTCTTTATGTCGCCAAATTTTCAAAGTGTCTCTTTCTGATTCTAAGAAGAGGTAATCATTTTTTTCTGTCCATTTTAAAGAACAATCCGTTCATTTATTATCAAAATCCGCATTAAAGACCTGTTAGAATATTGAATTACTATGATTTGAAGTCCTAAAGAGCAGACGAATTCGTCTCATAATTAAATTTTCTGCGGCTATGTTTGATCTCACTGTTTTATTCTTTTCGAGTTTTTCTCAAATGTTCCATCTTTTTCTTTTCTCATCCGAATCCTTGTTTTTCAAATGCAGCCAAGAAAGTGACAATGGTAGGCAGCTTCCATTACTTAAAATATCTTCTCTGATCTGAAGTAATTAAAGTATCTAGTAAGTTGTATTTTTTTTTTCGTTAGAACATAAAATTATATGTAATTATGCAGTCGTTCGTCTAAGACATAAAAGGTTTCACTTTTACAAGGTCACAAGTGTGCGTAGAAAAAAGCTACTAAGAAGAAGCAAAAAAAAAATAGTAGTCATGGAGAAACATCTTGATAAACATCTTGAGAGTCTGTTAAACGTCTGTGTCATTTGTTAGAAAAATAAAATGTGTTCTTTTGTCTTTCCGGTAACGCTATAGACTGTGAATAAAACAAACTAAAAACTGAATGTTACGTTCTTGGTCATGTAGATTTTTTGAATTTAGAGTTATACTTCTAGACTGTTTGCTAAAAATTGGCTACTTCAGCCATACCTGGAAAAACGATGAATTTCTACCTTTTCCAAGGATATTTGCGCTAAAGTGAATATAACGATCGTTATTGGAATTCAAACAAAACTCGATGAATTTAATTCCGGCCCACTAAACATGGCACTACCTAAACATACACAGCTAGGGATATAAAGAGTGAAACGAATTCAGTCAGTTAAGTGCCATACGTGATACACGCTTTGGACGATCATGTCTCTTTCGTGACATGACTGACTGGGCAGAAGATTACCCGCAGTAGGTTGCCATTGCTTTCTGCGGTAGACTGGTTGCCGACCAAGGCTATAGAACCCAATCTGTCCTATTATTTAACCCATAACTGGAAGGAAAAGACGGATTAATACCTTTCCCAAGTGTATTTGTGCGTAAGTGAACGCGAGGAATTCAACTGGAATTCGAACTCCGCTCCCCGATTTGTCGTTCCGAGTCGATATCCACTGCACCACAACGCACATCGAATTACTTAGTTATTAAAACACACCAAACACTGTTAGACCAACACAATAAAAATTGTCCAAAAAATTACCAGCCGATCGACTCAGACGAGCAGGCAAAACCCTGAATAAGATATTGATTTTATAATATAGAAAAAATGGTTGGTGTTCCTATTCCTCGAGAAGGCGTTGTCTTTTATCTTGTTACCTTGTGAGCATGTAGCAAGCCGTTTCCTAGTTTTCGGTGCACCCCTGAGATATTGAGAATCGAAATGCAACGTGGGGTAAGCATTGCCTAGTTGGTGAAAAGCACTGACGTGGATGGATTTGGAAGTTTTAGGTATTCCTAAAGGCTACAATTGAAGGCCTATTTCAAAATGTTTTGAATTTCTTAATTTTTTGGAAAAAGTTAAACTGACATACATGTAGTAAGGTACAGCAAGACTGTGTTGAGGTTAGGGAGAAGCCTCTAGCAATTGCTCTCCCAACAAGGACGTATACAATTATCAAAGAGGGAAAAGAGTCAGGATACTGCAAAAATCTAATCTAAATCTAAACTATAAAAATGGAACTTATAAATGGAACTTTGTCTCTGTGTATGTGTGTGTGTGTCTGTGTGTGTGTGTGTGTCCGTTACCTATAGACTCCGAAACGACTGAACCGATTTTCTTGAAAATTTAGACAGTTGTACTATAAGCGTCTGCGAGTGTTCTTAGCTAGGTTTTGTGTCGAGGTACCCCTGATAAATATCGAAAATCAATAATCGAAAAAATCGGGTTATAAAAGGAGTGGTCCGATTTTAATCAAATTTGATGCACTCATAGACAAAGACTTAGGAAACGATATTCAGAAGTTTCAAGGTTGCGGTTCTTACAATAGTGCAGAAAATCGATAATATATATATATATAAAAGGCAAGATGTTTGTGTGTGTGTCTGTTTATCTGCCTGTATGTCTGTATTTTTTAAAGCCCTTTTATTTTAGTTTTTGCTTCGGGTTTGGCTCTAAGTAGGTATAATTGTAGTTCTTAATCTCAGCCAGGATACCATTTAATCAGAGGACTTATTTAGCCTTCAAAGTTCAGTTAGTGCCAAAAAACTTATTTGATATCGATACCAGGAAATCAAAATTTGACTTCTTTCATTGATTTCTTTCATTCTACGGTTTCGCTTTAACTGGAAACAACTATTGCTTTTTAGTCTTTGGTGCCAACGTTCAAAGAGTCTGAGCTCCAGGACCATGGATTAGTTTTAAAGCTTTCATTACACCCGAACAATGCTGGGCTATACAGCTAGTAAATAGTATAAACTTTAGGAACAAATAAATGTTCACGGGACCGACTTCAGAAGACACTGTGTATTGCCAACAGCTGCTTTTACCCACTGCTTAAATGTTTAGCTCAAATAAAAAGCTAAAGTTTGGTTTTTAGCTAGCCTGAAAGACAAAATGTATGGATTCAGCTTAGTATTATACTCATATTAGGAACACAAACCATCCTTAAAATTTTCATTTCAATTGACATAAAAAAGATGTAGTTAAGCTAAACGGCCGGACGCAAAATGAGGTCTCAACTTAGGATTATAATTATATTGTATATCAAACTCTCACTAAAATGTTCACCTCAATGTCTACTATATACAGTAATATAAAAAGATTCATTTAAGCTAAACGGACGTAAAATGAGGGTTTCGTTTAGCATTATAATTTTAAATCAAACTCCCAGTAAAATGTTCACCTCAGTGTCTATTATATGCAGTGAAGTAAAAAGATAAAAATAGTTTAACTCACCTGAAAAGCACAAGCATCCAGATGAGCCTTGTGCTTACATTGTAAATCGTGTCCATTATAAGGTTACATGTGCTGAACATTCAAAAGAAACAGTTGTAATTTCTAAGGAAAACGCTTAAGAAAATTTGAAACTGACATGACATACTGGAAGCAAGAGATACAAAGGTAAGTGGTGCGTAAGCTTTCTAACGATCTTGTGAAAAGGATTGACGAACAGAGCTTAGGAAAGATAGCGAATTAACATTTTCTTAGAGCTACAAAGGATAGGAAATTGTGAAGAGCCATGATTGCCAACGAGGCATAGCTCATAGATGAAGCCAGAAACTCAATTTTTTTTTCATATACTGATACAATAAACTCCTTAAATGGTCCCATTACTATCATCATCACAACTATGTTGACTTGAAGTGAGACTGAAATTTAGTGCATTTTCTCCTTTTCAGTATTGCTACGCGTTTCCAAACATGACCATCTGCTCAGATCCACTTGCGTTTTTTTCCCACACCGATAGTGTCTTACACTAGTTTGTACAGCTACTACACTGATCGGGCTTTAGTTACAGTTCAAATGCAGCCCCTACTTGCTTACGGCCTATCACGTTGAATACATCGCTTCTCGCTCGATCACCGAAATTCAGCAACGTTGAGCCTGGTCAGAACTTGGAGGGGTGACCGCTTGGGAATACCAGGTGCTGTAAGCGTCTAGTGACTTGATGTGCGATGTGGTGCAGTGGATATCGGCTCAGAAAGAGAAATCGGTGAGCCGAATTCGAATTCCAGTTGAATACCCTGCATTCACTTAAGCACTGGTACCCTTAGGAAAGGTATTAATCCATTCCTTTCCTCCAATTATGAGTTAAATGACAAGAGTAGGACTTGGGGATCCTGCCATTAAAAAAACAAATCCCAATGAATCTTACACTGCAAGAAAAAATTTGAAAGCAATTCAACTTTATCCAAAAAAAACAAAAACAAAAAAACAAAAAACGGAAACAAAACATTTGTTTGACCTTAAAATGATCTCATAAAGATTGATAAGTCATTAAACATTAAACAAACAAACATCCCTTACTAGAGCAAGATACGACTTTGAATTCAGTATTTTTATTTTTCTATTGGTTCACCAAGAGATTCTAGTCTTCCTTGTTTTTTAACTGAGCATGCTCATCTCCTCAGAACCATTTGTGTTTTTAAGTAGTGTTTTCAACTTAGTTACAATTCGAACTAATGTACTGACATTGCATACAGTTTCTTTTTCAAATTGAGTTATTCTTCCATTAGACTGGTTGCGAAAACGACTATTTAACCCATACCTGGTTATGGGAAAAAGATAAATTCCTACCTTTTCTAAAGTTATTTGTACAAAAGTTAATTTAACGACATTGATGGGAATTCGAACAAGACTCGCTGAATTCTTGTCCCGATCCACTAACCATAGTACTACCAAGACATACACAGCTAGGGATAAAAGAAGTGAAACAAATGCTGAGTTATTTAAACCAAGTAAATATTAAAAATCGTTTTTTTTTTGTTTGAGATCTTTAGTTAAATTTTTAAAGTTTATTTATTTGAGTCATAGTTTTCTTTGAACGATATCAGCTACAAATCAATCTACCAGAGTAGGCGTATCGTAAAATAGAAGATTTAACCCCGACAAATGTTAGTAAATAAAAGCCAGAAGAAAAGACTAAACGTCAATTGTAAAAAGACAAGATATATGATTGTCAGCAAAGAAACTGCCCAACAGGAAAATTACAAACTGGGGACACTAAAATAAAGAAAGTAGAGAAATTAAATGAATATGGGAAGTTTTTTAACAGAGGAAGAAAAGTGCGACTCTGGAAATGGAGGCTGATTGAAATAGCGAAAAATACCTTCTAAAAGCTAAGAAAAGTATAAAAAAACAAGAAAATTTCTATAAACACTAAGAAAAGAATAATAGGCTGTTATGTAATATTAGTTTTCCTATATGGTAGTGAATACTGACCAATCTCTGCGAAGAAGAGACTTTAAGTAACAGAAATATAGTTCTACTGATGAATGAAACAGAGAAAATAGTTCTGGATCGCTATGTATTATCTAATCTCCTATGAATGCTAGTCAATTTGTTTACGGATGAAAGAGAGAGTTGAAGCGATAGTGATGTGGTTCTACACATTAATATCCTTAGAAACACAGAAAAGAGTCATAGACTACTTTGTACCTCAAATCTGTGGTGGACTGGGGTAGGAAATGGCTCGTGAATTTTAATGCTTTCAAAAACGAAGCTGATATCTATTAATCATCACAGACAATCGTTCCTACCCACCATTAGCATGGATCAGGATAGCCCCCTTGAATGAAAAATCACTGCGCTTCCTCATGTTAACTTTCTCAGCAGACCTTAAGTGGAACGACTACATCGAATCCATAGCTAAATCCGTTGCTAAGAAGGTCAGTTCACTATGTAGGGCCAAGAAGTTTATCCCGTCTGATTCCATCCTGTACATATATACATCTACCATCCGCCCGTGTATTGAATACTGCTGCCACACCTGGTCGAGTGCCCCTGCTATTCACCTCGGGGTTCTTGACCAAATCCAACGGAGAATCTGTAATGTGATCGATTCCGACTTAGTGGATCAGATGCAGTCACTTTCTCACCGGCATAATGTGGCTTCCCTATGTCTCTTTTACAAATACTTTCACGGCTTCTGCTCCGATTAACGTAACTCACTGGTGCCCCCTATGTATGAATTTACTCGAGCTACTAGACTAGCAACTAGGTCTCACCCTTTTACAGTGAAACCAATAAAATGTAACCGCAATTTCTACTCTGGCAACTTTTTCTCTCGCACTTCTCGCCCGTGGAATTCATTCTAATTGCTTTCTCGACAGCTACAATCTCCAGGAATTTAAATTTTAGGTCAATAGTCATCTCCTCTCACTGATTTGCATTCTTTTTCTCATGCGCTTTTCTCTGTCCACTCTACTCCCATCACATCCTTCTCTTACCTTCTTCCTTACACCCCTATAATCTTCTTCCTTACACCCCTATAATCTTCTTCCTTACACCCCTATAATCGTCTTCCTTACACCCCTATAATCTTCTTCCTTACACCCCTATAATCTTCTTCCTTACACCCCTATAATCTTCTTCCTGACACCCCTATAATCTGTCCCTTTTTCTCATCACTTTCTTTCTATGTAACCCCCTGTGCACCAGTGGCGGTGAGACTGTCTTGCTTGGGGTGAAATAATTAAAGAAAAAAGCAAAGAAAAAAAAAACTAGTGTATCAAGAAACAAAAAAAATTCGTTCAAAACAAAGAAAAGAATACTGAACTGTTACGTGATATCAGTCCTCCAGTGATAGCTAAGCAATTTTCTCGCAGATGAAGAAGAGACTTGAGAGAACAAAAATGGTGTTCAACAGAAGGATGCTGAGAGAACGATGGGCTGAACATGTGACCAACATCAAGTAGAACCCCCCACCAAAAAAAAAAAAAAAAGAAAAGAAAAGGTAGACTCAGAATTAGTTGATATTGATTGGGTAACAAATAACGGGAGTTTAAAAATTGTGCCACTCTCAGAAAATATTGAGGTCTAGAGGAATAGATGAAAGCAGCTTATAAATGTGCATGTGTAAATATTTGGCAAGATAGGGATCAAGCAATAAGAGAAAATCTTGTTCAGTACTCCAAAGAACAGGGAAGTTGTGGAGAACTATGATCAACCATACTTAGAAGAAGAATAAATAACAGTGTTTTTGAATCTCTCAGCAAGAACTACTTTTATTTTAAGTATTTATAATTGTTAATAATGATGATTGCCATCTTGGCAAATAAATGTAACTCGTGCTGTTAGATTAAAAAAAGAGCTGAATTCTGTCTCCATAGCTGTGAAATTACTCGCCAAATACTTCAATATCAACGATTATCTTGAAGAATACGATAATGAAAATTATTGGGAAAGGTAACAAGTGGCGACCGGAAATATACCACTGAGAATGAAACAAATAGATTAAATTCAGGTCATTTTCTGGATCATTGTCTTTGCCCAGACCTTATTTTCCAGTTCACCTTCACAATACAGAAAAGTATGTGCGTGATGGTCCAGTGGGTATCGGCTCGGAACAAGAAATCGGAGAGCTGAGTTCGAATTCCAGTTGAATTCATTGCATTCACTTACGCGCAAATACCCGTGGGAAAGGTATTAATCCGTCTCTTCCTTCCAGTTATGGGTTAAATAACAGGACAGATTGGGTTCTATAGCCTTGGCTGGCAACCAGTCTACCGCAGAAAGTAATGGCAACCTACTGCGGGATAATCTTCTGCCCAGTCAGTCATTCTATTTCGAGAAATGATTGCCCAAGCGTGTCTCACGTATGGCACTTAACTGACTGACTTAATATAATAGATGAACATACGATTAAGGCCACTACAGGGCATAAAGTGGGGGATCAGTTTTATATTGTTATGAAGTAATACACTGATCCCCCACTTATTACTATATAATAATATAATACATATTTTTCCTTTCTAGCTATGTGTTAAATAACAGGACAGATTAGGTTCTCTAGCCTTGGTCGGCAACCAGTCCACCGCAGAAAGCAATGGCAACCTACTGCGGGAAAATCTTCTGCCCAGTCAGTCATGTCTCTTTCGAGAAATGATCGCCCAAGCGTGTATCACGTATGGCACTTAACTGACTGACTGAATATAATAGTTGAACATATGATTAAGGCCACTACTTGGCATAAAGTGGGGAATCAGTTTTATATTGTTATGAAGTAATACACTGATCCCCCACTTATTACTATATAATAATATAATACATAGTTTCCCTTTCTAGCTATGAGTCAAATAACAGGACAGATTGGGTTCTATAGCCTTGGTCGGCAACCAGTCTACCGCAGAAAGCAATGGCAACCTACTGCGGGAAAATCTTCTGCCCAGTCAGTCATTCTCTTTCGAGACATGATCGCCCAAGCGTGTCTCACGTATGGCCTCTTAACTGACTGACTTGTTGATAAGACTAGTATACTGGAACATGAATATAAAAAAACAAAACATCAAATTCTCGAAGTTCTCTATATAAGAAGCAAACAACCAACACGAAACAATGTTAGTTATGATTATGGGAACAATGTTTTAAAATGTCTATAGATGCAATGTTTTTAAAATTAATTGAACAAACTCGAATAGAATACAATCATACAGATTAAGTTACCTCCCTTAGATAAAAAAAATGAAAAGAAACAAAACAGCAAACGCTATAGCTTCAACAGTTAATTTTAAAAACATTATCCCCAGAGCGCATTCATATGTGTTTAAAAAAGCAATTCAGCTCTGAAAATGAGTTCAGTTTAAACTGAAAGTATTTTGAAAAATAAAAATGAAAAGAAAATTAAAGGAAAGCCTACGGCGCATTCCTTAATGAAATTAATATCAACATTTAGAAATTGAGAAAATTCGAGATGATTACAAAAAAATAAATGGACGTAATACGTCCAGAATACTCAACCAACCATGCTTGAATAAAGACAGGTTGCCTATAAATTTATATATATATATATATATATATTTGTTTTTCTTTAATCCGAAGTGGAAGAGTACCTGATCCTAATCAATATCAAACATTTTTAATATTAAAAAGTAATGCAGGCAGAGATCTCAATGTATTAAGAATACAGAGCCAATATAAATTTGATAAAATTTTCAAAATTCAAAGGTGTCAGATGTACATTTCGACATAGGATCTCTAGTAGAGACTCTATATCACGTCAGCGACATTGTTTTTCCAAATGGCGGCATTTGGAAAAACAATGTCGCTGACATGATGTAGAATCTCTACTAGAGATCCTATGTCGAAATGTACATCCGACACCTTTGAATTTTGAATATATATATATATATATATATATATATATATATATATATATATATATATATGTATATATATATATATTGTAAAACAGTTCACGAATAAAAGAATAATAAATGTTTCAAGAGAGTATAAAAAAAAGAAAAAATGATTACTATCAACCATTCAAATAAACAAAGAGAGGGAATGAAATTCTATTTTTGTTTGCACAGGCCCGGTTGGTATAACTTGATATATGCTTTTTCAAGTACACGTAGGTGATGTGTAGAGTAGGCTTTGTGAAAAATAGTGAAAAGCTATCTACATATCTTCTTAGCGTAGTACGGATTGTCAAGTAGACGTTAGCCTATGGTCTGAGTCGTTCTTGAAATGTGACTCGGGTTGCTTAGTCTTATACTGGCAGGAACATGTTGACCGAATCTTGCCTTAAGTCTATGATTGTCTCGTCTGAAGTATTCAGCGTCAAACTGACATTTAAACTTATACACTATAGAACTATCTTGAAAGTGGGAAGACCATCTTTAACAAATGAGAGAAACACCGACCTCGTCTCCAACACAATAGATAACCTGAAAGTTGAAAAATCTGAAGTAATGCAAACTAACAGGACAGGACAACAAAAATTTTGACTTTAGAATATCCACGGCAGTTTCAAATAAACTTGACAAAGTCAGTCAGTTGAGTGCCATACGTGATACACGCTTGGGCGATCATGTCTCGAAAGAGACATGACTGACTGGGAAGAAGGTTATCCCGCAGTAGGCTGCCATTGCTTTCTGCGGTAGACTGGTTGCCGACCAAGGCTATAGAACCCAATCTGTCCTGTTATTTAACCCATAACTGGAAGGAATAGGCGGATTAATACCTTTCCCAAGGGTATTTGCGCGTAAGTGAATGCAATGAATTCAGCTGGAATTCGAACTCGGTTCCCCGATTTCTCGTTCCGAGCCGCTATCCAATGCACCACAACGCACATCCAAACTTGACAAAGACTAGGTCTAAAAAAACAGCCGATTCTTTAAAGAGACTGATCTTACGCTCGGTCACACGTTTTATGACATATGTAAGATACCCATTGTCACTTAAAATTTGTTTGTAGTTCTTTCTCAAGTGTACAAGAAATGCAAATCATCAGCGTGCGATGGATTAAGGTAGATTTATAGTTGATTTTACGGGACTTAGGAAAAAATGTATTCCAATTAGTGTACAGACCTGTGAACGTAGGCTTGTTATAAACATATGTAATAAACAATCTCTACATTCAACAAGAATGTCCACAAAAAGGCTAAGTACAATTATCCTCCATTTCTACAGTAAATTACAAGAATGGGTAAAGGGAATTGAGTTGGGTATGAAAATCTTCGGCATCGTCTGTGGAAGAGATGAACATTCGTTAGATAATTCAAATTATCTAGTTTTGCATAAAGAAAACTTTTCAAGAGAAAGACATTTATGCAAGTTCAACTAAAAGAGCAAAAGTTCAAACTCAGCAAAAATTTGTTCTTTATCTACTTTGGCAAGAGGATCACAAAAGTGTAACCCTCTAGAAAGAACAAGTTTTTCCATCAATGTATGTTTATCTAAATCTTCATTTGCAGAACAAAACATATAGAGACGAGACAATTGAGATAACTTTGATTTTTCAATTAGCTCGCTATTCAAATTGTAACCAATTTGTTGCTAAATAACGAGAAAAGCAAAAAAAAAAAAAATCAAGGAAGGACAATTTGTTCCTAAAATCGGCAATGGGCATTATAAAAATACTCTAAAAATTAACTTAACTCATGTTTTATAAACTTACGTTCAACCGAGAAACAGGATCCAATCTTAATTTTTAGCAACCTGCGCCTAATAAACGAAGCAACAACACTATATGATAAATATGACTGGAGAAAAGACTGCTTGGATCTAAAGGAATTAACCTTATGCCCAACATTGATAGATTGATTAAGTTCGTCAATAATGTTTCTGTGGTACCTACAACAAAAATATTTGAACAAAGACTTGATATCACAGAGCATAAATATTGATTTAAAAAATAAGGAAAACATTTTTTTTTTCCTTAAGTAATCCTTCTGTGCGAATTCTTCATCAATTTATATATATATATATATATATATATATATATATATATACAGAGTGTATCGAAAAATCTTTTACGATATTTTGGGGCCGGTTCTTTACACCAAAACAAGGTCAAAGGTAAATATAATTTTGTCCGCAAATACATTACTTTGGTTATTAAGTTTAAAGAAATTTTACGATAGCTGGCGCTGTGTTGCTATAAAACCTTGATTACATTTGTCATTCGTGTATATTTGCGGCTTGGCCGTCTTCAACATTTCACATGGATAGTAGTGAGTTAAATGAGAAGTGTTCCGTTTAACAATGGCAGGATATTCATATCGTGAGCACATATGTGATTTGGACATAAGAGAGTGCACGGCTGTACCATATTGCGTTTCCAGCCCGAAAGCACCCGATTCAGTCAGCAAATTTTAACTTAAATTAATTAAAATTTTAACTTAAATTAGTGTCAGAAAGCCATCTCCAAAGTTTGTAAAAGTATTTTTGAGACACCCTATATATATATATATATATATATATATATATATATATATATAGGGTGTATCAAAAATACATATATATATATAGTGTATCGAAGCAGCAAATAATTTTCTAAACATACACTGTTAAATATAAGAGACAATGAATGTCTATTATGTTTAATCAACACAAAGAAATTTCAATGGAAGATAGCTTAAGTAAGTCGAAAGCTTAGAACCAACTTAATAAAAAAATTATCCAAATGTTGGAGAATTTTTGTCTTTATTTTCAACTGAAATTAAAGCCAAAATACGATGTTTAGAACGGCTCATGGTTAAACATAATAGACATATATATTTAACAGTATATGTTTAGAATATATATATATATATATATATATATATATATTCTAAACATATACTGTTAAATATAAAAGACAATGAATGTCTATTATGTTAAAGACACTATATATATATATATATATATATATATATATATATATATATTCTATTAAATATAAGAGACAATGAATGTCTATTATGTTTAATCATGAGCCGTTCTAAACGTCGTATTTTTGCTTTAATTTCAGTTGAAAATAAAGACAAAAATTCTCCAACATTTGGATAATTATTTATTGGTTTTCTTCTAAGCTTTCGGCTCACATGAGCCATCTTCAGAGAGGTAGTTTAAACTGAAATATTATAAAATCCACCATCACCGACGATTTTATTTTGTGTTGACATAAAACTCCGCTTGGCAACGGCAATAGTTACCAAAAATAATAAACGCAGTTCTTAAGTTTGCGATGCGGTTTTATGACGTCACACCGCGGGATAGCGCGAAATGACAACAAAACCATCTAGTCAAATGCAATGTAATATGTTATTTCCTGTTTTAAAGTTGATTTTATTGAGTGTTGGTTGTTTTGATTTGATGTACATGGCCTCCAATATCTGCAGGTTCCTCTTACTGTGTGTATGAGTAAGGATCACCGTATTGTTGACCAAAATCTGTCTGATATTACCTACATGTTTATGTTTTTCAGAGAAATGTTGTTTAATAGTACTCTGATCAGAAAGATGACATGTAAGTCTACGGGAGAGCGTGGTTGTGGTAAAACCAATATATGTACTAGGTTTTTGAGTAGTATCAGAGATGCAATCTCTGAATGGGCATGTAAATTGGTACACTACATTGGTTTTTTGTAAAGAATTTAGTTTAGTGCCTGTTGGGTTATTATAAACTATGAGGTCAATTGTTTTAAACTTTTTATAATATATAATGAGTTTAATTTGATTATTACTATCCACTGGTTTAACATTTCTACGTATTATGTTTTTGAGAGTTTTTTCATCTTGCTTATAATTATTATGTATTTGGTTGCAATAGTATAAGTTAATAGTGTTATGTTTATTTTGATGTAAACCATTATTATTAATATTATCATTATTGTTAGAGCTATTGTTGTTGCTGCCTCGATATACTAAATATATATATATATATATATATATATATATATATATATATAGTGTATCGAAGCAGCAAATAATTTTCTAAACATATACTGTTAAATATAAGAGACAATGAATGTCTATTATGTTTAATCAACACAAAGAAATTTCAATGGAAGATAGCTTATGTAAGTCGAAAGCTTAGAACCAACTTAATAAAAAAAATATCCAAATGTTGGAGAATTTTTGTTTTTATTTTCAACTGAAATTAAAGCCAAAATACGATGTTTAGAACGGCTCATGGTTAAACATAATAGACATTCATTGTCTTTTATATTTAACAGTATATGTTTAGAATATATATATATATATATACATACATATATAATAATGGATTCTCCCGTCACGTTCAACGTATGAGGGTCCAACCTTTTTCCAGCAAGACAACCACACAGAGATTTGTTTATAGTGGTGAAGGCATTGTGTAGTACCATCCACACTTCTTGGAACTGCTGATAACAAACAATTGGTGCAGATGACTGTCACAAATCGCACGAACAGCAGACCTCAATTATTTAACCCATAATTGGTGGGAACGAACGGATTAATACCTTTCCCAAGGGTACCAGTGCGCAAGTGAATGCAGCGTGCTCGACTGAAATTGCTCGACTGAAACTCGGCTCACCGATTTCCCCCTCCAAGCCGACATCCACCGCACCCCAACGCACATCCGTGAATGCTAACAGCACCTGGTATATATATATATATATATATATATATATATATATATATATAGATAGATAGATAGATAGATAGATAGATAGATAGATAGATATGGTAATTATTGTTATTACAATGGTTTAAAATCCATTAATTAATATATATTAAACAATCAGCGACGTCACATAAGACGTACGGTCTTCTTTAAAATTGCAGACAACATAATTTCTTAAACTATGAAATTCTGTAAGCTCGTCTTCAGAATATGATCAACAATATTTCCCCTTCTTAAAATGAATATTTAAAAATTGGGAAAATATTTATTAACTCATAAACTTCAGATTAATAAATCTAATATAGGGAGAATTTTGTAGACAATATTTTTTTTTAATGTAAACCACAAATTTTAAGTCACTCGTGTCTTTCAGTGAACCTTTGATCATGGTGTTTTTTCGTTCGCTTTTTATACAAATAAAACTGAAATGCTCACACTTATTAATGACATTTATCGCATATTTATTCGAGTACATTTTATCACGAAAAATGCTCAGCGATCTTTACAAATAAAAGGAAAACATACAGGTTAAGTTTGTTGACGGGTGTCGACAGCTTCCCCTGGCTGACTGCTATAATATATGCACACAGATAAAATAATGTGAATACATTCGCGCATACGTAGAGGTTTGTGGGTTTTGCTGTTCTAATGTAATTCATTCGGTTGTACTTTAAAAAAAGATACACATAATATTTTGTGTGAAGTTTTTTTTTTTTTTAATCATATCACCCCAAGCAAGGCGGTAAGGCCACTAGTGTGCAGGGGGCTACGTGAGAGTGAATAGATTGGAAAAGAGAAAGCCAGAAACCACATCCTAAACAGGGAACAAGGGATTAGCCTCTACACCTGTTCAATAGACGTGGGTGGAGTGTGAACCGGGCAATAGTTCAGTTGTTCACAAAAATCTTTCTTATTTATTTTTTTTTCAATTTGAAAGAAAAATAATAGTCAAATAATAAAAAATATTGAAATTTGTAAAACCGTGTTTGAAATTATATTTATTTCTTCGTGTAGACACCCCAAAAAGTCATATATTTCGCTTTTAATCTCTACGCTTTGTCTTTTAGCTTTCCATAACTTTCAGTAATTATGATGCAATCAAATGGGACTTCTTTCGGAATTCTGTGTACATATCATTAGAATCATAATAACTGCAAGAACAACAACACTTTCGGTATGTAAAATAAATTCAAAAGAAAACCATTAATTCCGTGTCACATACTTACACACATGTGTAAATACATGTGGTTTTTGCTATACAAATGCAATTCATTCGGTTGTACTGTAGAAAAAGATACACATATTTTGTGTGAAGTTGTTAGCAAAGAATCTTTCTTATTCATTTTTTCAGTTTGAAAGAAAAATAATGGTCAAATAATTATCGAAATTTGAAGAGCCGTGTTCGAAGATTCACTTTTTTTGTATGCACACAAAACCACTCTCTCTCTCTCTCTCGTTCTCTTTCTCTCTCTCTCTCTCACTCCAAATTTTGTCGATAACACAATAATACTCACTAATACACACAGTAAAAAGAACCTTCAGATATTAGAGCCCATCTATATTAAATCAAAGCAACCCACACCCAATAAAATCACATTTCAATCTAGTCACAACACATTACATTGCATTTAGACATATGGTTCTGTTGTTAACATTTCGGTCTCTCAGGTGGTGTGTCGACATAGAAGGCATTACAAATTTCCAACCTTCATCTGCTATTTGGTGACTGTTATCGACGCATAAGGATGTTTTATGTCAACAAAAGTTAACAGCATCTTTGATGGTAGATGTCTTTATGTTAACGTCCCTATAACCTCTCTGAAGATGGCTCATGTGAGTCGAAAGCTTAGAACCAGCACAATAAAGATTATCCAAATGTTAGACAAGTTTTTTCACCTGAAATTAAAGCTAAAATGCGATGTTTAGAACAACTCATGATTAAACATAATAGAAATTCATTGTCTGTTATATATATATATATATATATATATATATATATATATTATTTTGAACATTATTTTTACCGATACTCGTATTTAAGTAGATATTCTGTTTTTTTTTTAATTAAACAGTATTTTTTATATTTATATCTACCGGCCTGATTATTTCACGATAAATTTTTATTACAAAAATGTGTGCTATCCAGCAGCATTTTCGTAATAATTTTTTTTATTTTTATCTATATTTATTTTATTTTATTTATATCTCTATGCTTGGCTTTTAGTTTTCTCAATTTTTCATTAAGAATAATATATCAAGAGGCTTATTTCACAATGCTGTTTCTATATCATCGTAATCATGATAACTGAAATAACAGCACTTTCGGCACGTAAAATAAATTCCAAAGAAAATCATTATTTTATGACTCAGGTGTCAGAGATCATTCTAAGAAAAGCCTTCATCAAGTTCAGGTCTTATGTGCCGGTCTGAACAAATAATGAGAATGGACATCATGAGTGGATGATTCCAAAAGAATTGACGATCTCTATCAACACCGATTAATGATCAAAGAAGAATACACTACACTGAATCCAAGAGGATCATTAGACATTCATACAAGAATATCCCTATGCCGACGACAAACCAGCAAAGTGAAGTGTTAGTTATTTGAAAATGACAGAAACGCACTTTTATGATTATTTGTATAAGAAATAAAAAATAATTTCATAAATATGTGAATAGGAAGTAAACAGAATTGTATAAGTTTTGATAAAAAGGATAAACATACTTTCATAATTATTTGTATCAGAAGTAGAAAAAATTTCATGATTATTAGAATACGAAGTAAACATAATTGTATAAATATTTGAAAAAGGCATGAAGGTACTTTTATAATTATTTTATAAGAAGGAAAAAAAATAATTTCATGATTATTTGAATAGTAAATCAACATGATTGCATAATTATTTGAAAAAGGTATAAAGGTACTTTTATAATTTTTTGTATAAGAAGTAAAAATAATTTCATGATTATTTGAATAGTAAATAAACACGATTGCATAATTATTTGAAAGAGGCATAAACGTACTTTTATAATTTTTTGTATAAGAAGTAAAAATAATTTCTTGATTATTTGAATAGTAAATAAACATAATTGTATAATTATTTGAAAAAGGCATGAAGTTACTTTTATTATGATTTCTATAAGAAGTAAAAAATAATTTTCTGATTATTTGAATGGGAAGTAAACATAATTGTATAATTATTTGAAAAAGGCATAAACGCACTTTTGTAATTATTTGTACAGGAAGTAAAAAATAATTTCGTGATTATTTGAATAGAAAATCAACATAATTGTATAATTACTTGAAAAAAGCATGAAAGAATTTTAATAATAATTTGCATAAGAAGTAATAATAATTTTATGGTTATTTTAATAAATAATAAAAATATTTATTATTATTTGAATAAGAGCTAAAAATATCTTTATAATTATTTTCATAAAAATTACTCTTAATTTTATGATTATTTGAATAACATATATCAATAAGCATTTTTTTTTAGGTTTGATAGCAACTAGCCCCGAGGATTTCTTGCACTTTTTGATGAAATGACGGTGCTTTAATGTACTTTCAATCTTTATACGAATCGATATTTGATTTATACGAGATTTTTCTTATAGTAATTAACTTGTGCCAGCTTTATTTACATAATGCTATTTCATTAGAAAGGCGAAGTCCCGAGGAAGGGATGGGTACGACGGTAGTTGTTTAGAAAAAAATACAGAAAACAATTTTCTGCTTAATTTCTAAAGTTTTCATTTGTTATATGATTTATCCGACGACAACTTTTATTAAGGCCGCTTCGTTTATTGCTTATTGAGAAAATTTTGATACCCTCAATTAATAATGGTCACGCATTTTATTAGGTACCAAAGATTACTTGTTGACAATTTTGATATACTTTCTAGCTTTTCTTCAGATGAAGAGAGCCGAATAGGTTCTAGTGCCATCAAAGACCACTGATTGACTTTGCTGCGTGCAAGTGGTGGAAATGCTGGTCGCGAGAAAAATATTAGACTAAGACATAAAGCGGTTAAGATTGTAATGGTCTGAGAAGCATTCTCCTGGGAGTCTGTTCCGCTAAGCTGATCTTGGGTAGAAGCTGTCTAAAAGGGAAATTTCTTCTTACTAACATAATGAAGGGAGTGGGAATTATTCGTTTCATGGAATAGTGCGTTTTAGCAGTTGGAGGTAAGAATTGTGGCTCGCCAGAACATTTGCCATAGAAATAACAAGTAGCGGGATGTTTGCGACGTTTCATCTCTAGATGTGCGTATGTGCGTTGTGGCGCAGTGGATATCGGCTCGGAACGAGAAATCGGGGAACCGAGTTCGAATTCCAGTTGAATTCCTTGCATTCACTTACGCGCAAATACCCTTGGGAAAGGTATTAATCCGTCTCTTCCCTCCAGTTATGGGTTAAATAATAGGACAGATTGGGTTCTATAGCCTTGGTCGGCAACCAGTCTACCGCAGAAAGCAATGGCAATCTACTGCTGGATAATTTTCTGCCCAGTCAGTCATGTCTCTTTCGAGACATGATCGCCCAAAGCGTGTATCGCGCATGGCACTTAACTGACTGACTGTCTCTAGAATAGGGTGTTTTTAGAGTAGAGAATAATTCGTCACTCATAAAACCATAAATTCTGAATTCTGTCCATCACTGTCAAAATATAAAGCCCTCGAGGTATCCTGACTGATCAGTTGCTTTCCTGACCCTGTAAATGCATGCTGTAACAAATAGATGAGCCTAGGGTAAAAGTAATAAATTTCATCTATTTAAACATCCACAAATACACATACATGCTTTTGTTTCTTTCGTTTTAGATCTGATGAAGCCTTAAATTGGCGAAATGCATAATCTATTTAATCACATCTTTTCTCTTTTTTAGGGAAACATTTATATTTATCATATATATATATATATATATATATATATATATATATAACTTTAGTGCAAAGAATTTGTAACTTTAAATGAGCAGGTTCATGCCGACTTCAACGTTTTGTGACGACACTGTTATGATGTCCTTAATCATCGGGACTGCTTTTCAAGAACCTCAGTCCCGATCTGATTAAGCCTTAAATTTTTCCAATAATTTAATGCAACATTTTTACGTATGAAAGTTTGAAACTTTGTCAGGATTTTATTATCTGATTTAAATTAACACATTGTCGATACGGAACGACGCATGGATGAAGTACAAACAAATATATTACGATCGACCACATTTGGAAGGATAACATAATGGTCCAACCTTTGGAAAGAGCTGTATGAAACTATTCCATCCACAATTTTTTCTTTCCAAGTCATTCTGCTAATGAAAAAGGTATTTAACTTCAATCTGCAAAAATCTGAGATAATTTAATATCTTTCAACTTGAACTAAGAAATGTATTAACGATTTTTTTAATGCCACATTTTTACTTTTTTTTTTACATTTTTACTTTTTTTCATAGAAGACGCCAGCTTAGGATAAAAGTAATAATTTTCATTTTTTATTTAAACATCCACGACTACACACACATGCTTTTATCTCTTTTACTTTAGATCTGAGGATGGTTTAAATTGGCAAAATATGTCATCTATTTTTTCGGGCAACATTTCCATTTATCAAATTTTTAATTTATATATATATATATATATATATATATATATATATATATATATATATTGTCATCCGCAGACAAATCTGTTTCGCCGTATCACAGCTCATCAGTACGGTTAGACTCCGATTGCTTTTTTACCCAGGATTGAAACCCGACCGAAATGGCGTCAGTCGGCGACTCTACCCCTGGGCTATGGGCGTTCGGTGGAAGTAGGCAGACATTTTACCGCATATCATTATACGCGCCCAATAGCTAGAACGCTCTAATTCATTTCACTGAATGAGCGATGCGTACACGCCAGAGTAGCTACTGGTTATCAAAGTCTACTATTTTTCCAGCGTGCTCAATCAGGGTGTGAGAGCGTAAATATTGTCATCCGCAGACAGATCTGTTTCGCCGTATCACAGCTTATCAGTACGGTTAAACTCCGATTGCTTTTTTACCCAGGATTGAAACTCGACCGAAATGGCGTCAGTCGGCGCCTCTACCCCTGGGCTATGGGCGTTCGGTGGATAGTTTTAGTGCAAATAATTTGTCACTTTAACTGAGCAGGTTCATGCCGACTTCGACGTTTCGTGAGAACAACGTTATGATTCCCACACACATCGAGGCTGGTATTCAAGAAACCCAATCCCGATCAATACATAGAAGACTAATAAGCTGTTACAAATTCCAGATGGTTCTCTTGAGTTCTTAAAAACAGGTACTACACAAGAGGATTTCCAAAACGTAGTAGAGCAAGGGGCAGCAAAGTCTACAGTACCCAATTGTTCCGAAGCATCCTCCCATTTAAATAATAACCACGCTCGAAAGCGCATAACTACAGTGATCAAATAGGGACTAGTGCGTTCTGCGTGGTTTCATGGCAAACAAAGAAGCATTATTGTGTGGTATATGAAGAGAAAAGAGTAATTAGGAAGACAGTAGATAGCGACTGACATCACATTTAAATTTTTGCAGATTAAAGTTGACTGGAAAGTATGGAGCCGGAATGGAGTTCCGCAACCGAGACGTGTGAGAAAAGAAACTGTTAGCATAGAACTTACGACTACATCTCGCCAGATCTATCATAAATTGTTGAGATGTTGATGCCAGTCTGGAACTGCGCTTAAACTGAAAGGTCTAGGCACCATAGCGACGAGCTCATTCAAACAATTACCATGAAAGTATTTATAGAAAAGACACATTGAAGTAAACGTGCAGTAGTGGGGAAGAAACCGAGCTATTAGATCAGGATCAATAATATTGCTGATTCTTCTTTGGATTTTATCAACAAGCGCAAGGTAAATAGCAGGGGCAGCAGACCATATGTAGCAGCAATATTCTAACCACACCTTAAGCTGTGCTTTTTTTTAAAATACCGTTTATGCAGAGTACCATGTTCGTTTTTTATAAATTTCCCAGGCCGACACAGACATCGCTTTAAGAAGAAATATGCATAAAGCGCCTCCAGAAACTTATAAAGAAAATATAATTCTATTATTATGTTAACTATTATGTTGTCATTTTTCATCATATTTCAATTTATGCTATGGTCACACTATCTACCAAGTCTGCGGGAAAACCTACGGCAGTTCGTGGTGTGTTGTTATGGCTCCATTTCATGTTTTTTCTATCTCTTCTATAATTGCTAGCGTTACATAGACAAAATTCTCCTTAGTGTGTGGGCTGTCCTTAACAAGACATTTTTTGTATATCTCTTAAGCTGGGGTTTCCAGGGATTCTTTCGATGTGTTGTTTTGTACCATTTTTTATCATTCCAAGTGCACCTACTATCACTGGCACGACTCTTGCTTTCAATGTCCACATTTTTTCTATTTCAATTTCCAGTTCTTTATATTTTGACAGTTTTTCGAATTCCTTGGTTGCTATGTTACAATCCACTGGACAAGCCATATCAATTAATAGACAAGTTTTTTCGTTCTCGTTTTTAACAATAATGTCCGGCCTATTTGCTTCAATTTTTCTGTCTGTGTAGATTGTGTGATTCCATAGAATGGTGACGTCTTTTATTTCTGTAACCGTTGCTGGGTGAAGTTCATACCAGTGTTTGTTTACAGTTTTTCCATAATGTTTGCACATTGTCCAATGTAAATATTGCCCCACTTTATCGTTACGATTTTTATATTCATTTGGGGCAAGTACAGGACATCCTGAGATTAGGTGATCTATTGTTTCTTGGTGTTTATTACAGAACCTGTATTTTGGATCCACATTATTATGTATAATATTTGCCTGAAAGTTTCTAGTGAAAAGACTTTGGTCTTTCGCTGCAGGAATAAAGCCTTCAGTCTCAGACTTTAATCCAGATGCACGTAACCATTGATGAGTATTAACTTTATCAACATTGGATTTATTGGCACGTTCTGGATA
This sequence comes from Ascarosepion bandense, assembly GCA_037127315.1. Classification (NCBI taxonomy): domain Eukaryota; kingdom Metazoa; phylum Mollusca; class Cephalopoda; order Sepiida; family Sepiidae; genus Ascarosepion; species Ascarosepion bandense. The sequence goes on along the minus strand of JBBBDQ010001555.1, from coordinate 1,099,193 downwards.
TTAGCCACGCAGAGGTTTATCTTGCCAGCGTTGTTTTATCTGTTCAAGAACTTTATCTTTGGTTTTCATTTTCATATTTTTTGCCGTAATAGTTGGTTCTTGGTTTCTGTTTTGCTTTTCTACAAAATCTACTAAATGTAAATCTTGTTTGTATTCACTACCTTCTTTTATTACTGAATATTTTTTCTTTATTTCTTCATGTTGCTTGACTAATTGTATCATCCAGTTCTTTATTGTTTCTATGTATATTAGTAAGCCAATAGTTGTTGTCTTGTATGACAATTCTAGCTGAATAAGATCTCTTACGCCTTCTTTATGGGTTATGTATAGACGGTCTCCATCAGCCTTTGAATGATACATCTTATGCTTAGAAAGAAGCTTTCCTGTTTTAGAATCCATTCGCCTGATGTCGTTTAGAGTCCAATTTAAGATGTTGAAACTATATTGGACAACTGGAATTGCAAGGCTATTAATGGCCATAATTCTGTTCTGAAAATTCAATTCAATTTTTAATATCAGTCGTAGCCTTCTATAGTATTCTTTACGTACTATTTTCTTACATTTTTATGGTGAATTTATTCACTCTCAGTTACACCTAGGTATTTATAAGCTTCTTCTGGCTTACATTCTTTTATTGTTACAGCAGGGTCTAAGCTAATTGAGGATATTTCTTGTAGTGATCCACGTAAAACTGTAGCTTCAGCACATGTATTCAAATTGAATTTCATTCCATTGTCTTCGCTGAAGCATTTTACAGTTTTCAGAAGACCTTCCAGTTCGTTATCATTCTTAGCATACAACTGTAAGTCATCCATGTAAAATAGATGGCTTATTTTCTTTTGTGCTATTTTACAACAACATTCTGTCTTGTTAAGTTGACTGGTTAGTGCTATTAATAATATGCAGAATAGTTAGGGAGACAAAGAGTCACATTGGAATATACCTCTTTTGATGTTTATTTCACCAGACTTATTTTTTTTTATAAGCGTTTCACTCCGAGCAAGGCATTTCACTGCCACTATAGCGCAGGGGGCTATATAGAGTGGAGAAAGGATGGTTAGATATAGGAAATGTCAGAAAGAGGGTGATAGACGGGTAAGGATACCGAGAATGAGGGTTGGGTAGATGTTGTGAGTGTTGGGAGAATAGGTGCATGTTTGTGTGATAGAAGGTGTCTATTGACTCTACATTTAAACACCTGGAGATTGTAGCTGTCGGGAAAGCAGACATGTGGAAGGGAATTCCACAGGCGGGAAACGCGAGAAAAGAAGCTGTTGGAGTAGAAATTACGGTTACATCTTATCTGTTTAACTGTAAAAGGGTGGGACCTAGTTGCTAATCTAGTATCTCGTGTAAATTCGTACCTAGGCGGCACTAATTATCTAAATTCATCGGAGCAGAAGCCATGAAAGTATTTGTAGAAGTGGCACAGGGAAGCCACATCACGCCGGTGAGAAAGTGGCTGCGGCCGGTCTGCCAAGTTAGTATCAACCACGTTACAGATTCTCCTTTGTATTTTGTCAAGAAGCCCAAGGAGAGTAGCAGGGCACCCGACCAGATGTGGCAGCAGTATTCAATACATGGGTGGATGGTAGATGTATATATGTGCAGGATAGATTCAGGCGGGAAAATCTTCCGGGTCCTGCACAAAGAGCCGACTTTCATAGCGGCGGATTTGGCAATGGATTCGATATAGTCATTCCATTTGAGGTCCGCCGAAAGTGTAAGGCCATGGAGGCGTAGTGTTTTACTCTCTGGGAGGCAAGCCTGTTCCATGCTAATGGGAGGTAGTTGCGATTGTCTGTGGTGGTTAGATGATAACAGCTTCGTTTTAGAAGCATTGAAATTTACTAGCCATTTCCTACCCCAGTCCACTACGGATTTGAGGTCCTTTTCAAGCTCGGCAGCGAGGTTCGCTTTGTCGCCCATACCGGGTTTTTGATCGAGGCGAGAGTAGATTGTGGTATCATCGGCGTACATGCCTACCTGGGATCTAATTGCATCGGCGAGATCATTAATGTAGATCAGAAAGAGCGTGGGACCTAGGATAGAACCTTGAGGGACGCCCGCGTTCGTATGGTAGTTTTGGGAGGCATGCCCATTTAATACTACCTTCAATGTGTGGTTAGAGAGGAATAACTGGATTGTCAAAAGCCTGGTATATATCCTCAGTAATGGCGTTAGCATATCAGCAGTAGACCTGGTGAAGTGAAAACCGTACTGTTTGTCCGAGAGAAGCCTGTGGGCCGTGAGATGCTGAATCACCTCGGCGTTGATAATGACTTCGAAAAAGATCGGAAGGAGACTGATAGGGTGGTAATTGGCGGGGTCTGAGGGTTCGCCAGAATTCTTAAATATAGGAACTACACAGGAGGACCTCCAACAGTCAGGAAAACAGGAAGCAGATAGGCAGAGGTTATAGAGTTTAGAGAGGATATAGAAGATCCAGGACTGTGGTACACTATCGAATGCCTTACGATAATCTGTCCAGGTAGTACTAAGATATTTTTTGCATTGTAGCAGTTTTCCAGAAGCATTCTGTTAATAAACAATTTGACTTTACATCCGTAACAGCCATATTTGCACTCTTTTTGTTTAAGCGGTAGTGTGCCATTTCTTTCCAAAAAGAAATATGTCTGTTTTGTTAAAATAGATGTTAATAGTTTGTATCTTGTCGGAAGGCATGTAATTGGTCTGTAGTTTTTTGGGGTGTTTGTGTCACTATTCTTGGGTAGAAGAAATGTAATTCCTTTGGTCATCCATGCAGGAATTTTAGTGGGATCGTTAACCATTTCTTGAAGTTTTTGGCTGGTTTTGTATGTGACGTATTTAAATAATATAGCCAAAAGTTCGGGATTTTGTCTATTCCTGGAAATTTCCAATTGAGTGCTTTTTTCAGTGCATATTTAACATCCTCTTCTGTGATTCCAGCCCATGTCTGTTCTGGTTTATTTTTCATTCGTACTATCTCTTGTGCAATCCAATCTAGTTCTTTGTTATGTTCTTTAGGGCAAGCCCATATTTTTCCCAAAACTGCATAACTTCTGCTATTTTGTGGGGGACTGTTACTTTAATCCTTTTTTTTTTTTTTTTTTTTTTACCTATTTCCCTGTAAAATTTCTTTGCATCGGTTTGAAAAATCTTGTTTTGTCTGTAGAATCTTGATCTTTTCTCATAGCATTTTATTCTTTGAGCCTTCAGTTGTATTGTTTACTTTATTTTTTCCTTAGTTGACAGGACTTCATTTTTATTTCTAATGTTGTATTTTCTTTCGACTCTGCTGCCTTATCTAGTTCTTACATTTATTCCTCTTCCAGTTCGTCGAGTACTAATAGTTCACTTCTAAGTTGTTCCATTTCTTTTTCTATTTTTCTTTTCCAAGGTGGATCTTCATGTCTGCGAGACTACCTTGTTTTTAATTTAATGTTCAATTTTTTTGTTGCTGCTATTGCTGATGCATATATTGCTTCATTGAGATTTATATGAGTGTCTTCTTTTATGTGAGTGTCTTCTTCATCCAAAATTAATTTGAGTGCTGCATTGTAAATCTTAATAGTTTCAAGGTTATGCTTTGTTGGTTGTAATTTTGGGAGCTGTTCTCGTTCCTCCATTGCAATATTTGGATGGTTCTTGATTTCTTCCTTGGATTCTTGTATACTGTTCTTGTTTTCCGTAAAATAATTCTGTTCAATGTGTTCTGAACTCGTTTTATTGTCGTCTTGTAACTGAGTCAGATCACACATTTCCAGCACTTCTAAACTTACAGCATTATCTTCACAGTGATTAGTGTGTATCACGGTTTTTACATTATGACCTGTGGCTTGTTTGATGTTACTACTTTTTATTTCTGATTCCGGTTCCTTTTCATATTTTGTTGATTCGTCTATTCTGGTTGCAATTCTTTTTATCTCATTAGTTTCAGCCTCTGTTAATCAGTTATTTTGCATGATGTATCTTCGCACATTGGCTAATTTATTTTCGTCAATGTACTTTCTATTTGTTTGTCCAACTTTTTCTCGCCAAATGTCATATGTTTGGCGAGTGATATTTTTTGAGGTTTAAATAACGCTTCATGAAATGCAGTCATAACGACTTTGTACTTCTCACGAGACCGTTTTATTTTTTCTTTCTTTAAATATGCTATTATAGATCTAGCTGGAGAATTTTCAGGGCCATCATTAGGATTATTCTTGTTGTGGGGACCTGAAGATTCATTCTTTGTTTAGAAGTTTGTTCCTATGGTAGATTTTTCGACCTCAGGTAGGTTCCCTCCTGAAAGACAGGCTCCCTGTTTATCCACTGGAAGAGCCATACTGGACTTTTTATTTCTATTTGTATTTCTCATATTTTTCCCACGAGTGACGTACGGGTCCAAGGTTGCCCGGCACGTTAGGTAACGGTCTTTTACTAACAGGGTCCCGAAGCCTGTCGGGGATTGTTTGTGACTTCATAACTCAGTAGCCATTCACTCCTCGGCACGATTAACACCTTGAATTGCGGGTTGTTGTTCGGAGTTTTCCTTCTCCTAAATGGGTTGCCAAGAGACAGCTGACAGAGACGCAATTGGAATTCAAAGAGAAAGACGCTGGTTTAAAACAAAAATAACCTTGGACGTAGCAACCGCTCAACGAAACAAAAATCATTATTATTATGTCATTTTTCATTAAAATAAACATCAAAAGAGGTATATTTCAAGAGGTATATTCCCTTACTATTCTGCATATCATTAGTAGCACTAACCAGTCAACTTAATAAGACAGAATGTGGTTATAAAATAGGCCAAAAGAAAATAAGCCATCTATTTTACATGGATGACTTAAAGTTATATGCTAAGAATGATAATGAGCTGGAAGGTCTTCTGCAAACTGTAAAATGCTTCAGCGAAGACATTTGAAAGAAATTCAATTTGAATAAATGTGCTAAAGCTACAGTTTTACGTGGATCAATACAAGAAACATCCTCAATTAGCTTAGACCCTGCTGTAACAATAAAAGAATTGAAACCAGAACAAGCTTATAAATACCTAGGTGTAAATGAGAGTGAAAACATTCACTATAAAAAAATGAAAGAAATAGTGCGTAAAGAGTACTATAGAAGGCTACGAATGATATTAAAAACTGAATTGAATTCTCAGAACAGAGTTGTTGTTCGGAGTTTTCCTTCTCCTAAATGGGTTGCCAAGCGACAGCTGACAGAGACGCAATTGGAATTTAATGAGAAAGACGCTGGTTAAAAACAAACAAACAAAAAAACCTTGGACAAAAATCATTATTATTATGTCATTTTTCATCATATTTCGATTTCTGCTTTGGTCTCACTACCAACCAAGTCTTCGGGGAGACCTAAGACAGGTCGTAGTGTGTTGTTATGGCTCCAGTTCATGTTTTTCTATCTTCCCTATCATCCCTAGCATTACATAGATAAGTTTTCCTTAGTGTGTGGGCTGTACTTAATAAGATAATTTTTTGTATATCTCTTAAGCTGGGGTTTCCAGGGATTCTTTCAATGTGTTGTTTTGTTCCATTTTTTATCATTCCAAGTGCACCTACTATCACTGGCACAACACTTGTTTTCAATTTCCACATTTTTTCTATTTCATTTTCCAGGTCTTTATATTTTGACAGTTTTTCAAATTCCTTGATTGCTATGTTACAATCCGCTGGACAAGCCATATCAATTAATAGACAAGTTTTCTCCTTTTGGTTTTTAACAATAATGTCTGGCCTGTTTGCTTCAATTTTTCTGTCTGTGTAGATGGTGTAATCCCATAGAATGGTTACATCTTCTATTTCTGTACCCGGTGCTGGATGATGTTCATACCAGTGTTTGTTTACAGCTTTTACATAATGTTTGCACATTGTCCAATGTAAATATTGCCCAACTCTATCGTGGCGATTTTTATATTCGTTTGGGGCAAGCACAGAACAGCCTGAGATTAGGTGGTCTATTGTTTCTTGGTGTTTATCACAAAACCTGCATTTTGGATCCATATTATTATGCATAATATTTGCCTGAAAGTTTCTAGTGAAAAGACTTTGGACCTGTGCTGCAAGTATAAATCCTTCAGTTTCAGACTTTAATCCAGATGCACGTAACCATTGATGAGTATTAACTTTGTCAACATTGGATTTATTGGCACGTACTGGATATTGGCCATGCAGAGGTTTGTCTTGCCAGCGCTGTTTCATATTTTCAAGAGCTTTATCTTTGGCTTTCATTTTTATATTTTTTGCCGCAATAGTTGGTTCTTGGCTTCTGTTTTGCTTTTCTACAGAATCTACTAACTGTAAATCTTGTTTGAATTTACTGCCTTCTTTTGAATATTATTATTATTATTATTATTATTATTATTATTACTGCTGTATTTATTATTTTTTAAAATTAATTTTATTATTATTATTATTATTATTATTATTATTATTATTATTACCTCTTTTATTTGCATTTTTAATTATTTATTTACCAAATGTTTCGTATGAGACTTAACTTGGTACCTCCACTCGATTGCCGAAAGATTCGCATAGCATAATGTTAGAAGAGCTCAGACTTGATAAAAGCAAAAGTTTTATCATCAAAATGTTTTATACTATTATTAAGAGGAAGGATCAAATCTTGTTGTCATTATACTTCAAATTGTTTTCATTCTTTTTAACACGTTCGAAATTTAAGTCAAAATTTCTTTTGTTTGGTTTCCGTCAGCGATTCATGCCATGTTTACGTAATATAACTATTAAGGAAAACGCCATATTACGAAAGTCGTTTATTTTTTGGCGTTGAAAGACACCTTAATTCTTACAAAAATCAACTAATTTTCTGATTTAATGAAACTTTCAGGACTTATTCACAAATGAATGAAATTATTTATGCAATAATTATTTTTAGAAAATCTTGATAAAAATATGTTTTTTTACATCTGTTAACCTTCCACTCTAATTGATTACATAAAACCTCGAGAAATACATTATACCAATTTTTTATCAGTTCCAAATGCAGACGACAATTCTACTCCTGCAGCTTCGTCTCTCGCACTTCCCGCCTGTGGAACTCACTCCCGTATTCTTGCTTTCCTGACGGCTACGACCTCCAGAAATTTAAAAGCAAAGCTAATACTCACCTACTAACCACTGGCCTCTAGCTCTCTCCCCTCCCCTGTATAACCTTCCCTTTCTCTCCGCCCATGTACCTGTCATTGCACCTGCTTTCTCAGCTTTCTATTGTTCCTTTCTAACTAGCTTGTACTCCTCACTCTTTTCTAATTAATCTTTCTACATTTATGTAACCCCCTGCACATCAGTGGCGTTTCTGCCTTGCTCGGGGTGAAATGATTAAAAAAAAAAAAAAAAAATTGGGGAATATAAATCATGTAATTTCTTTTTTTTTTTAATTACGGGACCATTCTTCCGAAAATCCACTCTAAATAGTAAAATAAAAAAATGCATAAAAACTGCGATAGTTTTAATGTAGATAAACTTTTAATTGATTTTATAAATAATATAATCATAGGATATATTCTAAAAAAGAAAAACTCGATGAATAAGGAATTTTTATAAGAATTGTTTTCATGTTTTTCTTTTCTAATCAAAATTTCAAATATCTTTTAAATTTCTTCCAGTTGCTCACTGTCTTTGGGTATTAATCTATTAAAAAATACTTTAATTACAAATCTAAAATTCAAAAGATTAATACAAATCATTTAGAATTAAGGTTTTTAAAATAATTTCTACTTTTTTATTTATGTTAAACTTCACTTTTTTTTACCATGAAAACTAATAAGAGACTTGTCATTAAAAGTTCTAATGTTTCAAGGGTTGTTCACCTTAAGAAACGTTCACTCGGATTATGTCAGGTTTTGGTCACCATACATCCAGATTGATTGATAACAAGTGCTGTCATTGCCTACTTGAAAGGTCAATGAATCAGACATTTGTGAGTAAATAATACTTTTATTCTAAATTTCACGCCGTAAACAGGTAATATTTGTTTCAAATCAGATTAATTTAACTTTAAATTTGCTAATTTTCTAAAAATAACGAGTGAGAGATGTATTTGTTATTTTTGCAAGATTTTTAAAACCGAGAATTAAATTTGTTTACAAATGTGTCGATCGTTCAAGAAATGTTCAAAAGAATTGATACTTAAGAACACCTTCAAAATTTTAGATTCCAATGAATATAATTTCTCTTTCAATTACACCAAAATATTTTGCTAACCGGAAATAGTAAATTTAATCAGTTAGCTTTCAGTTAAGCCAAAATTAAAATTTTAAGAAAATATTTTTTTTTATTTTAAAAAATAAAAATTTCTTAAAACTTTAATTTTGGTATCGAAAATGTAGTGGAGGTACCTAGACTTAACGTAAATGAAAACCTTTCTAGGAAATTTGTTGACCATATTGCATGGAATATTTCATTGTTTGAAAAACACTTTATATTGTAGGTTTGTCACCAGCATATAGACATTCTTGCATGAATGTCTTATGATCTCTTTTGATTCATTTTACTAAGTATGTTTTATTTTATTTTTGTCATTGGTCATGGTTGATAGAGATCGGCCATTTTTCTGGAATCATCCACTCATGATGTGTATCCGCTTTATTTGTTGAAACAGTCTGCCACATGAGACCTAAATTAAATGAAGGCTTTTCTTAAAAATATCTGTGTAACATCAAAAGTGTTTTCCTCGGTATGTGAGCGGTAATCATTCAGTCAGTTAAGTGTCATACGTGATACACGCTTGGGTGGTCATATCTCGAAAGAGACATGATTGACCGGGTAAATGATTTTCCCATAGTAGGTTGCCATTACTTTCTGCGGTAGAATGGTTGCCAATCAAGGCAGTAGACCCAAATCTGTTCTGCTATTTAACCCATAGCTAGAGGGAGAAACGATGAATTAGTACCTAAACTAAATATGGCAGAAACTTCTACCATAGAACTTATGGTTACGTCTAGCCATTTCAACTCTATAAAGATCCATATATACATGTATATGTGTTCATGTCGTGTCAGTTTTGTCTTCTTCTATGTGCCGTGTTCATTCAAGACATAAGAGATCATGGTCCTCCACCTCTACTTATCCCATGTAGCTCTGAAAAACCTTTCTCCTGTTACACCTTCCAAACTCTGCTCTGCCATCCATTTTCTCAATCCCATCAAGAATGTCATGCGTTGGTTTCCCCTGTCTCTCTTTCCTTCTGTTTTGTGGGTATCAGATTCTTCAAACCCACTTTCCTTATTACGTGTCCCAGAAACTTTTCCTGATGTTAAATATAATTTTGCTTTTCGTTTGCATCCTCTCTAAGTCCCTGTCGTTGTCCAGTTCATGGCATCATCTCATTATTCTGTAGAACCAGATTTAGGTTGTCTTTCCTCCATCTTTGATGAGATTGTCGATTCAATCTAGTACTTCGTTGAGATATATAAAGTCAAGATACCATAGAGGAACATTCATCAGAACAATTACCATGGAAATATTTATAGAAAAGGCACAGATTAGCTATATTAGAGTGATTGAAATGTGACCGAAGCCGGATGTCACGTCAGAGGACAAAATGTGTTAGCTAAGTTTTCCTTTTGTCTTTATTTATTTCTTTATAAGTGTTGTAGATCTTCGTCTCCAATTTGTTGTTGTGGCGAAGCTTCGCCGCAAAGTTGTAGTGACCGGTTTGGTTGGAAGTAAGACACGGAACCCAAGAGGAAGGTGCAAAACGGTGTATTAGTATAGCAAGAACAATGTACAAGGTAAGTGTTAATAATAATTAAATAGAAATAAGTAAGCCCGAACGGTACAGTTACGCTGCTTATTGCCTGAATAGTAGCTGGCTTTAACTGCTGTCAACTGCCTGTACTTAACTGCTTTCAACTGCAGTATTTAATTGCCTTCCCACTTAAGACAAAATGTGGCACAAGGCCTTTTTAATGTGGGTAATTCGGTCCATAGAGCCCGGGCAAAAAATTATGTCTAATTTTCCTCAGACGCACTCTACTTTTCGGCGGATTCTCGACTGGGTTATTACCCTCCGCCCGAAGACAGAGAGTTCGACAATGCGCAACGCAGTTAACTGCAGTCAACTAGTATTTAGTTGCCTTCCTACTTAAGACAAAATGTGACACAAAGCCTCTTTAATGTGGGCAATCCGGGTCATATAGCCCGGGCAAAAATTCATGTTTACTTTTCACCTGACGAGTGTTTACCCTTCGGCTGAGCCTCGGTTGCGTTATTACTCTCCAATCGTAGAGAGTTCGACAATGCGCAATGCAGGATTAGCTGCCGTTGACTGCTTTCCGGAAGTCACGCAGGAAATCGTATATAACAAGAGGAAGAGTCCATTCCTCGTAGGAGGGCACCAGTACAATAAATTAGTGAACATTAAGGATTGAAAGAGATGTTCTAAATAGGAGATCAATATTCATTAACACATTAACACATGTTGCTGAGAAATTTTGCAAGGCAGTACAAAACCCATTGTGACCCTGAGGCATTCAAAGATTTTTCTCAAAGCTGAAGATTTAGTTTCCAAACAATATATATGCAAACTCCTAAATAAGATAATGGAACAAACATATTTAATTATTGCGGGACATAAATCAGTATTTACTGTTAGATTCAGCAATCACCTTTTAGACTTTTCATACTGAAATGTTTTAGAAACATTCATAATGATTTCTTTCAAAAGAAAATATTTAAGAAAAAAACTTTAATACATAACTAGAATACTAATTAATATTCTTTTTACCATATGTCTAGTACTATCAAAATCAATCTGTCTGGCAATGCCAGATTCAATATTCAGTTCTGTCAGAAAAACAAATCTTGTGAAAATTAATTGAAACACCCGCTTTTATTTCCCTTTTTTCATCATACAGTCAGCTCTGGAGACACTAGATTGACAGGGTGCAATCGATTTATATGTTTATTTCAGATTAGGTAAATTCCAGTGGTGTGTATTAATATGAATCTATTTTCGAATGTATAATGAAATTTGTTTAGCCTTGAAAAATATAACGTCATCCGTGACTGTATCTGATTTTTATCACGTGCATACACTATTGTCTCGACTGTCGATTAGTTGTCCTACGGCTATTGTCTGCGATGGACGTTACTCCAAAAAAGCGTACGACAATTGTAACGCTACACGAACAGACTGGCAAGCCTTACAGAGAAATCGTAGATAGCCTTTCAACTGTCAGTCGTATCATCAAGCCGAAGAAACAACCTGGATCCATCAGTCCAAAACGCAAAGAAAAATGCGGTCGGAAGAGAAAAACAACGCCAAGAGACGACTTATACGTGACCAGGGTAAATGTGAAAGATCCTAGGAAGCCATTATTTGTTTTGTTTCAATTAACTTTTGAGTTTACTAAAGGATATTTCAGTTTATTCTACTGTAGCTGGATTAGTCAACACTATTTAAAAACAAATACAAACATTTAGAAATATTTAACACAATTTGCCATTTGCAAACAAATTTAACAATTCTACAGGTTTCAGTCGGTTTTTCCAAAACTAACTTTCTCTACTGCTAACAAATGTTGCATTTCTTCTGTAAAATCTTCATCATTAAGATCTGTACGGTATTTATGCATTAAAGGTTTTGCTTATTTTGCTTTTTTGTTTATTTTGCCTTTTTCGTCCGTTTTATTTTGCTGTAACACTTCAGACATGGAAGCATATTTCCATTAAAGATCGAAATTTCCAGTAAGCCTCTGAACAGCATTAAAATGTACTGTTAGTCTTGCTCTGGGGAGCATCGGCTATGCTTACGAAATGGCATTGTGTCATATATATCAGATTTCACCAAATTTGAAAGAATCAAAAAATTTAACAAAAGACAAAAGCGTCTCATTTATATTAATAAGTGCAAATTTATTTAACGAGAAGAATGGCATCAATTTTGTTGTTTTGAAAATACTGTTAATTTGCCTTGCATATATTGTTTACTTGCTTTATATTACTTTTTGCCCTGTTCTTTTCTCTTCTTTTTTTTCATATTGCAAATCTTGTCATGTCTTTTTGTTGAATAGTCCTGTCACTTAATTTACTTTTTATCATAGCTACTCATTCCATAATTTTTATCTCTTGTTGTTGATGATATTCCACTTCCAAATACATTAAATTGTAATTATAATACTTATTTACATATTTTTTTTATGATAGCCGTATTTTCTTATTATTTCTTATTCTTTTGATTTGCTGTTTGCTACAATTAGTTATCAAGTCTGAGACGTAAAAGTAAATGTAAGTTTTCTTAAGAAGTTGTTTGAGCAGAAGAAATCGAATGAGATTATTATGTGTGTTCTGTGCAAGATGAGCATTGTGGTGCAGTGGATATCGCCTCGGAACGAGAATTCAGAGAGCCGAGTTCGAAATCCAGTTTAATATGTTCCATTCACTTATGCACAAATACCCTTGGGAAAGATATTATTCTATCTATTTCCTCCAGCCATGGGTCAAATAACAGGACAGATTGGGTTTTAAAACCTTAGTTAGCAACCAGTCTACCGCAGAAAGTAATGGCAACCTACTGCAGGAAAAATCATTTGCCAAGTCATCTCATGTCTTTTTCGAGACATGATCGCCCAAGTGTGTATCCTGTATAGAACTTTACTTATTATTACTGAGTGTGACAGCAGCACAAAAAACCAATATGATGGATAGTTCTGTCATTTATTTTGCATTTGACCATGGCTACACATATTACACAAGTTCAGGATGAGCGTTGTGGTTCAGTAGATATCGCCTCGGAACGAGAATTCAGAGAGCCGAGTTTGAAATCCAGTTTAATATGTTCCATTCACTTATGCACAAATACCCTTGGGAAAGATATTAATCTGTCTATTTCCTCCAGCCATGGGTCAAATAACAGGACAGATTGGAGGTTTTAAAACCTTAGTTAGCAACCAGTCTACCGCAGAAAGTAATGGCAACCTACTGCAGGAAAAATCATTTGCCAGTCATCTCATGTCTTTTTCCAGACATGATCACTTCAGTGTTAACATCCTGTATAGAACTTTGCTTATTATTACTGAGTGTGACAGCAGCACAAAAACCAATATGATGGATAGTTCTGTCATTTGTTTTGCGTTTTTGACCATGGCTACTCATATTACCAAATTCCAGGATGAGCGTTGTGGTTCAGTGAATGTCGCCTCGGAACGAGAGTTAAACCGAGTTCGAAATCCAGTTTAATATATTCCATTCACTTATGCACAAATACCCTTGGGAAAGATATTATTCTATCTATTTCCTCCAGCCATGGGTCCAAATAACAGGACAGATTGGGTTTTAAAGCTAACCAATTGTAACTTGATCTACCACCAGTAATGGCAACCTACTGCGGGAAAAATCATTTGCCAAGTCATCTCATGTCTTTTTTGAGACATGATCGCCCAAGTGTGTATCCTGTGGAACTTTACTTGTGTGCAGGTGTGACAGCAGCACAAAAAACCAATATGATGGATAGTTCTGTCATTTATTTTCACATTTGACCATAGCTACACATATTACACAAGTTCAGGATGAGCGTTGTGGTTCAGTAGATATCGCCTCGGAACGAGAATTCGAAGCCGAGTTTGAAATCCAGTTTAATATGTTCATTCATATGCACAAATACCCTTGAGAAGATATTAATCTGTCTATTTCCTCCAGCCATGGGTCAAATAACAGGACAGATTGGGTTTTAAAACCTTGGTTAGCAACCAGTCTACCGCAAGTAATGGCAACCTACTGTGAGAAAAATCATTTGCCAAGTCATCTCATGTCTTTTTCGAGACATGATCGCCCAAGTGTGTATCCTGTATAGAACTTTACTTATTATTAGTGTGACAGCAGCACAAAAAACCAATATGATGGATAGTTCTGTCATTTTATTTTTGCATTTGACCATGGCTACACATATTACAAGTTCAGGATGAAGCGTTGTGGTTCAGTGAATATCGCCTCGGAACGAGAATTCAGAGAGCCGAGTTTGAAATCCAGTTTAATATGTTCCATTCACTTATGCACAAATACCCTTGGGAAAGATATTAATCTGTCTATTTCCTCCAGCCATGGGTCAAATAACAGGACAGATTGGGTTTTAAAACCTTAATTTAGCAACCAGTCTACCGCAGAAAGTAATAGCAACCTACTGCAGGAAAAATCATTTGCCAAGTCATCTCATGTCTTTTTCGAGACATGATCCTTTAGTGTGTATCCTGTGTAGAACTTTACTTATTATTGCTGAGTGTGACAGCAGCACAAAAAACCAATATGATGGATAGTTCTGTCGTTATTTTTGCATTTGACCATGGCTACTCATATTACACAAGTTCAGGATGAGCGTTGTGGTTCAGTGAATATCGCCTCGGAACGAAGAATTCGAAGGAAACCGAGTTCGAAATCCAGTTTAATATGTTCCATTCATATGCACAAATACCCTTAGGAAAGATATTAATCTGTCTATTTCCTCCAGCCATGGGTCAAATAACAGGACAGATTGGGTTTAAAACCTTAGTTAGCAACCAGTCTACCGCAGAAAGTAATGGCAACTACTGCAGGAAAAATCATTTGCAAGTCATCTCATGTCTTTTTCGAGACATGATCGCCCAAGTGTGTATCCTGTATAGAACTTTACTTATTATTACTGAGTGTGACAGCAGCACAAAAAACCAATATGATGGATAGTTCTGTCATTGCTTTGCATTTGACCATGGCTACTCATATTCTGCAAGTTCAGGATGAGCGTTGTGGTTCAGTAGATATCGCCTCGGAACGAAAATTCGGAAAACCGAGTTCGAAATCGATTTCAATATATTCCATTCACTTGTGCACAAATACCCTTGGGAAAGATATTAATCTGTCTATTTTCCTCCAGCCATGGGTCAAATAACAGGACAGATTGGGTTTTAAAACCTTGGTTAGCAACCAGTCTACCGCAGAAAGTAATGGCAACCTACTGCGGGAAAAATCATTTGCCAAGTCATCTCTGTCTTTTGCGAGACATGATCGCCCAAGTGTGTATCCTGTATAGAACTGCCTTATTACTGGAGTGTGACAGCAGCACAAAAAACCAATATGATGGATAGTTCTGTCATTTATTTTGCATTTGACCATGGCTACTCATATTACACAAGTTCAGGATGAGCGTTGTGGTTCGGTAGATATCGCCTCGGAACGAGAGTTGAAAACCGAGTTCAGAAATCAGTTTAATATGTTCCATTCACTTATGCACAAATACCCTTGAGAAAGATATTAATCTGTCTATTTCCTCTAAAAGCCATGGGTCAAATAACGGGACAGATTGAGTTTTAAAACCTTAGTTAGCAACCAGTCTACCGCAGAAAGTAATGGCAACCTACTGCGGGAAAAATCATTTGCCAAGTCATCTCATGTCTTTTTCGAGACATGATCGCCCAGTGTGTATCCTGTAGAACTTTACTTATTATTACTGAGTGTGTATTTCAAAAAACCAATATGATGGATAGTTCTGTCATTTTATTTTTGCATTTGACCATGGCTACTCATATTACACAAGTTCAGGATGAGCGTTGTGGTTCAGTAGATGTCGCCTCCAGAACGAGAATTCAGAGAGCAAGTTCGAAATCCAGTTTAATATGTTCCATTCACTTATGCACAAATACCTTGGAAAGATATTAATCTGTCTATTTCCTCCAGCCATGGGTCAAATAACCAGGACAGATTGGGTTTTAAAACCTTAGTTAGCAACCAGTCTACCGCAAGCTGTGTGACTTCTGCAGGAAAAATCATTTGCCAAGTCATCTCATGTCTTTTTCGGAACATGATCGCCCAAGTGTGTATCCTGTATAGAACTTTACTTATTATTACTGAGTGTGACAACAGCACAAAAACCAATATGGTGGATAGTTCTGTCATTTGTTTTACGTTTGATAACAGCTGCTCTTCACAAGTTCGGGATGGGCGTTGTGGTTCAGTAGATATCGCCTCGGAACGAGAATTCAGAAACCGAGTTCAAAATCCAATTTAATATGTTCCATTCATGTGCACAAATACCCTTGGGAAAGATATTATGCTATCTATTTCCTCCAGCCATGGGTCAAATAACAGGACAGATTGGGTTTTAAAACCTTAGTTAGCAACCAGTCTACCGCAGAAAGTAATGGCAACCTACTGCAGGAAAAATCATTTGCCAAGTCATCTCATGTCTTTTTCGAGACATGATCGCCCAAGTGTGTATCCTATATAGAACTTTACTTATTATTACTGAGTGTGACAGCAGCACAAAAAACCAATATGATGGATAGTTCTGTCATTTATTTTGCATTTGACCATGGCTACACATATTACACAAGTTCAGGATGAGCGTTGTGGTTCAGTAGATATCGCCTCGGAACGAGAATTCAGAGAGCCGAGTTTGAAATCCAGTTTAATATGTTCCATTCACTTATGCACAAATACCCTTGGGAAAGATATTAATCTGTCTATTTCCTCCAGCCATGGGTCAAATAACAGGACAGATTGGGTTTTAAAACCTTAGTTAGCAACCAGTCTACCGCAGAAAGTAATGGCAACCTACTGCAGGAAAAATCATTTGCCAAGTCATCTCATGTCTTTTTCGAGACATGATCGCCCAAGTGTGTATCCTGTATAGAACTTTACTTATTATTACTGAGTGTGACAGCAGCACAAAAAACCAATATGATGGATAGTTCTGTCATTTATTTTGCATTTGACCATGGCTACTCATATTACACAAGTTCAGGATGAGCGTTGTGGTTCAGTAGATATCGCCTCGGAACGAGAATTCAGAGAGCCGAGTTCGAAATCCAGTTTAATATGTTCCATTCACTTATGCACAAATACCCTTGGGAAAGATATTATTCTATCTATTTCCTCCAGCCATGGGTCAAATAACAGGACAGATTGGGTTTTATAACCTTAGTTAGCAACCAGTCTACCGCAGAAAATAATGACAACCTACTAAGGGAAAGCCATGATTGCCTATGCCCTGAAGGGACAAGGCACATAAAAGAAGAAGTGTTTCTAATTTTCTTTAGATTAAGTCATTTGCAGTGATGTACAGTAATATGGGATGTGCGTTGTGGTGCAGTGGATATCGGCTTGGAACGAGAAATCGGGGAGCCCAGTTCGAATTCCAGTTGAATTCATTGCATTCACTTACACGCAAATACCCTTGGGAAAGGTATTAATCCGTCTCTTCCTTCCAGTTATGGGTTAAATAATAGGACAGATTGGGTTCTATAGCCTTGGCTGGCAACCAGTCTACCGCAGAAAGTAATGACAACCTACTGCGGGAAAATCTTCTGCATTGTCAGTCATGTCTCTTTCGAGACATAATCGCCCAAGCGTGTATCCTGTATGGAACTTAACTGAGTATTACTGAGTGTGAGAGCAGCACACCAACAAATATGCAAAACCCAATATACCCATGATAACAACATTCTTCCAGGCAGACGCAGCACAATTAGGTGCGAGTGATATGGTGACGGATTTTGATGAAATCGGCACATTTCTGCATATATAAAATTTGCGTCATCTACTACTAAAAAGGTTGCTTCACTGTGTCGGGCCAGGAAGTTTTAGAATCCATTTTTTCACATCTGCCATTCGTCTATGCAGTGAATACTGTTATATGATGTGGCTCCCCTGTGCTTCTTCTGCAAATACTTTCACGTCTTCTGCTCCAGTGAACTTAGCTTACTGGTGCCTCATATGTATGAATTAACTTGAGCTACTAGACTAGCAACTAGGTCCCACCCTTTTACAGTGAAACCGATAAAATGTAACCGCAATTTCTACTCTATCAACTTCTTTTCTCGCAGTTCCCTCCTCTGGAATTCCCTTCCGTATACTTGCTTCCCCGACAGCTACAATCTCCAAGAATTTAAATGTAAAGTCAATAGACATCTCCTATCTCACTAACTCGGATCCTTTCTCTCAAGCTCTTCTCTCCATCCACTCCACCTCCCATCATATCAGTATTCTCATCCTTCTATTACCCACCTCCTGATACTCCCTATAACATACTCCACTTTCTCATCACTTTCCTTTATGTAACCCCCTGCGCAACAGTGGCAGTAAAACTGCCTTGCTTGGCGGGTGAAATGATTAAAAAAATTTCTGGTCAGGTGCTCCTGTTACACCTTGAGTTTCTCGACAAAATCCAAAAGATGATCTGCAATATAATCGATCCTGACTTAGCAGCCCTCATTCAATCATTTTCTTCCCGACGTGATGTGTCTTCCCTCTGTCCTTTCTACAAGTATTTTCATGGCAACTGCTCTGACGAACTTTTTTCACTGGTACCCCGACCACATGTTTTTACTCTTGCTATTAGATCGGCACCAATTTTATATCCTTTTACTGTTGAAATAGTTAAATGTAACCGCCTCTTCTACTCTAATAGTTTATTTTCTCGCACTTCTATTTGCTTGCTTCCCTGATAGCTACACTTTCCAAAAGTTTAAATGCAACATCAATTGCCATTTTCGATCTACTTGATTCCCATTCATCTCTTTTCTTTTCTTTGACTTCTCAAATACATTTTTCGTCTCTCACTGTAACCCCTTGTGCACCAGTGCATTCCTGCTTGCTTGGGGTAAAATGTATATAAAACAGTATATATGAAACTCTCCTCCCATTCTGTTAATTTATCTCTTCCCGAGGCAAGAAGTAGTGTTTGCATACGTACCTATTCTAGTCCTTTTTAGGAATCTCGTGGATATTTTTTCAGAATGTGAACCTAACGAATATTCAACGAAACTGTTTGATTAATTCCTCTCAGCAACTAATCAACTAGTGGAAAGTTTCACGATGAGCATGATCACCAGACATATTACGCACATTTCAGGTACTTGTCATTGAAGCTGATGGAGTTTTTTCGTTTTGACGTGTTGATTACCAGTACGACCGTTTTTATCAAGACAAGTGACGTTTGTACAAAGACATAATTTTCGTAGAATTCTTTTAAAAATATGTTATACTTGTATACAATTTTCTAAATATATCGTGAAAAATTCATACATACTGTCATAATATTGTTGAACGTTATCAAACATTGTGCCTTTTCTTTACTCATTCTTTTCTTAGATCGTTTTCTTCTCTAAGTGTTGCATTATTATTATTATTATTATTATTATAATATTGCACATGATTTGATTTATGTAGGCTTCACAACGGAAAATTAAATGGAAGATTCAATGACCACAGGTACACCCTTGTGCAAATTAATTGAAACAACTGCTTTAGTTTCCTTTCTTACGCCGTACGGTCATTTTTAGACTCAGGCCAGATAGAGAGGAAAAAAGACAGGGGAAAGCAGCAGATAACATATTTGAAGGACCTAATCAGGTGGATGACGGAACGAGGGTTGCATGGTATAACAAAAGAAGGCGTGCTCCGAGCCACCAGGAACAGGGAAACGTGAAACGCCATGATCGCCTACGCCCTGAAGGGACAAGGCACATAAAAGAAAAAGTGTTTCTAATTTTCTTTAGATTAAGTCATTTGCAGTGATGTACAGTAATATGGGATGTGCGTTGTGGTGCAGTGGATATCGGCTTGGAACGAGAAATCGGGGAGCCGAGTTCGAATCCCAGTTGAATTCATTGCATTCACTTACGCGCAAATACCCTTGGGAAAGGTATTAATCCGTCTCTTCCTTCCAGTTATGGGTTAAATAACAGGACAGATTGGGTTCTATAGCCTTGGCTGGCAACCAGTCTACCGCAGAAAGCAATGGCAACCTACTGCGGGATAATATTCTGCCCAGTCAGTCATGTCTCTTTCGAGACATGATCGCCCAAGCGTGTTTCACGTATGGCACTTAACTGACTGACAGTAATATGAATCTATATTCGGGGTGTCTGATGAAATTTGCTTGGCTTTGAAAAATATTGCGTCATCCATGATTGCATCAGATTTTTACCACACCGAGACTTGACTGTCAAGTAGTTATCCTACAGCCACTGTCTGTGATAGGCGTTACTCTAAAGAAGCGTACGAAAATTGTAACACTGTATAAACACACTGGCAAGCCTTACAGAGAAATCGCGAATATTGTTAGTGTCAGCCTTCTAACTGTCAGTCGTGTCATTAAGAAGAAGAAATAAACTGGATCCATGGGTCCCAATCGTAAAGAAAATGCAGTCGGCAGAGAAAAACAAAGCCAAGAGACGACGTATACGTGATCAGGGAAATGTGAAAGATCCTAGGAAGACATTATTTGTTTTGTTTTAATTTACACAACGGTGTATGAGGTCATCACAGTGTATCATCAATGGAGCTTGTAGAACATTTTATTAGAGACGACTGTAATTTCGACGAATTGTTAAAGTGCACAATCTGAAAATATAGTGTCCACCGATTTGCTACCGTTAAAAAGTGTAAGGACAGTTACGTATGCAAAATACTCAATTACTGCCACACAGGAATAAAGAAAATGACAAAAGAGTTCCAGTTATATGAAGATATTTGTCTATATTTCTGAGATGAGGTAGTATTTACACTATTCACATTATTCGGACTATTGTCTTCATCTTGACTGCCACTTGTATGACGTTTCGGCCGTTGTACTCTCTGGCCCTTTTCTAGGAATTTGGAACCGAACCCTTTATTACGATCACTGGAGTATATCATTCTCATTTCTTGTGCGAAACCCTCTTTTGGTAGTCATGAGTTATCTCCCTATAACCGGACTCTCTAAGTTGCTTGTTTACCAAGTAGCCTGGTATTAAACTCACAACTCTTTGGGCCAATTCACTGGAACTAACCAACGCCTATATCCACTAGGCCATGTTATATTAAAGACAAGAACAACTAAATTTCTGGAACTAATAAAACCAATATTTCATAACCATTTTTTACAAGAGTTCATATTGCAATATTTGATGTTAATGGTTTTCTCTAGTATTTTTACCAGAGCTCATATTGCAGTGTTGACACTAATGATTTTCTCTGGCATTCCGTATTACTGGTTCTCATATTGTATTTATCTCTATGCTTGGTTAGCTTGGGAGATTTTTGTAGCCTTACATATGTACTGATTCCTTAGCTTATGTAGTTTCCAGCAGTGTTGACACTAATGATTTTCTCTGGCATTCTGTATTACTGGTTCTCATATTGTATTTATCTCTATGCTTGGTCAGCTTGGGAGATTTTTGTAGCCTAACATATGTACTGATTCCTTAGTTTATGTAGTTTCCAGTGGCGTTCTCTATTATTTCAGCTTCATACTATAAGGAGCGGTGATCCCCTTTCTCTTTCCATAGAGTTGTGAGCTCAATACCAGGCTGGAGCAGTGGTGAACAAGTAAATTAGAGAGTCCGGTTAGAGGGAGATAACACATGACTAATAAAAGAGGATTCGCACAAGGAATAAAAATGATATATCTTAGTGATAGTAATAAAGGGTTTAATTCGAAATTCTTAGCACGTACTACAAATGGCAACCATGATGAGGACAATAGTCCGAATAGTGTAAATATTATTATAAGAAGCTGTTTGATTAATTCTTCTTAGCAGCTAATAAACTAACGGGAAATTGCAAAATGCGCACGATCACCGTCATATTAATTACATTTTAGTCACACGCCATTCCCTCTGACTGCGTTTCATTCTATTTGAAGCATTAATTACCAGTACAAGCATTTTTCTGAAGACAAACGACGTTTGGACAAAGGCTTATGTTTTGTAGATGCTTTGTTTTAAATCTTTTTATACTTGTGTATAATTTTAAATACAACTTCGAAAAGACAGACATACTATCGAAACATTGTTGAACAGTATCAAACACTGTCTTTTATTGTTAACCAGCAGTATAGCCCGGCGCTACTCGGGTGTAATGAAAGCTTTAAAACTATTCCATGGTCCTGGAGCTCAGACTCAGCCTAAAGAATATTTGTGTGAAGTTTGGTAAGAATCGAATAAAAATTGTGGATTTGTATAAAGGACATACAGACAAATAAACAGACATACACACAAACATCTTGCCTTCTATATATATATATATTATCGATTTTCTGCACTATTGTAAGAATTGCAACCTTGAAACTTCGGAATATCGTTTCTTATGTCTTTGTCTATGAGTGTATCAAAATTGATTAAAATCGGACCACTCCTTCTATAACCCGATTTTTTCGATTATCGATATTTATCGGGGGTACCTCGACACAAAATCTAGCTAAGAACACTTGCGGACGTTTATAGAACAACTGTGCAAATGTTCAAGAAAATCGGTTCAGCCGTTTCGGAGTCTATATGTAACAGACACCCACGCACAGACACATACACACACAGACAATGTTCCATTTATAAATAAGTTTAGATTACTTAATGCACACTTTTCTCCAAGTGTTGAATAATGTTGCAAGCGTTTCAGCCATCATTATTATTACTATTGTATTATTTTCTCAGATAAGATCTTAATAATTAGTAATTATTTGAAAATGTTCCGTAACCACTAGGTACCAAGTAATTTTTCTATGACTCTAAGTGTCCATCTCTTCCCTGATTATTCATGGCGTTCATAGAGGCTTTCTTTCTTTAGTAATTCCCCTGGGAAAACAATACCATGTTTTCTTTGTTCATGTCTCTATTCTGTCAATCATTGTGCCAAGCACACCAATGACCGCTGGTATGTTTGTGACCTTTATTCAGGATTTTGCAGGGTGTAAGGATATTAGAGGGATAACTGATTAGCGGATAGTTTCCTCCCCATTTGCCTCGCCTTTCGCGGTATTCGTTCGGATTCTATCAAAGCTGTGGTATGGATGATATCAGTTCCTCCTCAAATGTATAACTTCAACAAATATCGAAGCTAGTATATTTTTTTCATTTTGGCACGGTTCCAACATTTCAAACTTTGTTTCGTTATATATTGCCTTGGTGTCAAGAAGGACTTTGTGCCTCATCATCATTAACTTCTTGGTTCATCGATTCTCTTTCGTCCGGCCGTAAAAAATATACATTACTTTTAATATTACACCCGCATTCATCCCTTTTATTAAATTTTCATTGTTTAATTTCTTTTTTGTAATAGCTTCCTGAATTCTCTAAGTTATTATTTTCTTACTTTTCCCCTCATTTCCATCTTCTTTATACCGCCATATTGAAACGCTCCAATTTGAACCGGTCTTTTACGTTTAATGCCATGATTGTTTTCTTTGGCAGTTACTACTATTTCTCTCTCTGCTTCTATTGTATTTTCCTTCTTCCTCTGAAGCAACTTTGCCATCAGTTCAGTTCTTCCTCTTCCTGTTAGTCGGATTATTATCAGCAATAGCATCAATCATCCTTTGTCTGGCGTTGTGGGTGTTATTGAAAGCATCAATATTCTGAGATTGCCGAGCGTCTGCGACTCTTCATAATGTTCTAAGGAATGAAGCAGCGGGAATTGGTGACATCTGTCTGAGCCACTTCATCAGTTTAGAAACTAATGACTCCCAAAGCCCCAGTTAAAAGGGACATGGCATTCATTGATGTATTCAGTCCCTTGTATATGAAGGCGTTTGTAGATGAAGTAACGTCGATGTAATGAAGTGTCGGCTAATGAAGTTTTGTGTCCAATACAATTTCGCTAAGTTCCTCGCAGTTTACACTATAAATTAATGCTTTTATTTTTTCTAACAATTCCCTTTCTTTTTTTTTTTTTTTCAATTTAATTTATTTGACATTTTTCTTTTTTAATCGGTACCACTCTATGGAAGGCAGTAAAGCCACTAAGACACAAGAGGTTACAGGGTGTGGAAGAATTATGAACAGAAGCTTTAATAATGAGTAAAAAAAGGAAAGAGTAATCAAGAGGATAGTAGATATTGATATTGCACTCAAATTTTTTTAAGATCAATGGTTGGAAAGCATAGGGCCAGAAAGGAATTCCATAAGTGAGAAGTGCGAGAATATATTGTTAGCATCAAATTTACAGCCAGATCAAGCCAGTTCAAATGTATATAGTTGAGATCTTCATGACAGTGTAGTCCTGCACTTAAACTGAAAGCATTTATAAAAAAGACACAGTGTGGCAATCTGATGACATTGAAAAAGCAATATACCGATATATATATATATATATATATATATATATTGATTGATTGATTGATTGATTACTTAGTTTCTGGTCATAATAAGATTCGACTAGTACACATTTGTATTAAAAAGTGTTCCATACAAATATATTGTAGAACTTTTGAATATTTTCCATTTGTAAACGAGGTACTACGCGACCTAGATTTCTACCATCAGTTGTATCTTAGGTTCATGCAACCATGGATAAAAACGTCATAATTCCTTGTAATTTTATAAATTACGCGTTCGAAAATTCCCTGCCGCGTGAGCGTTTATAAAAAACAAATAGAAAAGAAATACTGTTACATGAGCGTTCTAAAAAAAAGCAAAAAATAAACGGTAAACGGTAAAATCAGTTATTGAAAATCGTCTGAAGACATCACTCATGGTAGAAAACTAGGTCGCGTAATAACTCGTTTACAAATGGCCTATATATATATATATATATATATATAGGCCATTTGTAAACGAGATATATATATATATATATATATATATGCGGGTATGTGTGTGTGTTGGCTCTTGTCTCCTATAAGAAGTTGCCTTTCGTCTCAGATCTTGTTTTCAGTCCTGTGAGGCTCTATGCCACCCGCGCACAAGTTAGTCGAGGTGCTAGTTAAGACGCCAACTGCTCGTCACTGTGCTAGGTTTAACTAGGTTACGTGTCACTAGTAGTAGGCTTTCACGATTGGTATGACAGATACCAAGAGGGAAACAAAAAGAACGAGGCATACATATACAGTAAAACAGAAAGAGGATGAGATGGGCTTAGAGAGACAATAATACACCTCACGGAGAGGGATTTTAGGGAATCATCTTAAATAAGTGGTGAGGAGTTAAATCGTGTTTCCTGACTAAACGATCTGTTAAGAAAAAATCACCCCTGAACTGCAAGTGACCTTTAGACTTTAAAATATGTTTTTTTTAATCTTCACAAATTTGTTACAGACGGCTGGGATAATTCTGTAAATGCCAACTTGGCGGGTGAAGATCAATTTGACATAAATTTCTATGACAAACAGGACGCCATCTTTAAAGCATATGAATGTAGTCTGAACTTATAATTTGTCTTTTCACATTGTGCAGTTGTGGTGATACCGACCGAACAAAAGCGAGAAACCGGATGTTGGCTCTCTCACAACAAAAAGGCAAATGAATAAAACTCGTCGTGCGCATCCGAGTTTGTGCACGTGTTCCGGTTGAAAAATAAAAATTAATCAAATATCAAATTTCCATTTCGCGAGCCTACGCGAATTTTATTTACCAGCCAATGGGAAGCCCGGAATCAAATAGAAACGTGAAATTTAAAACGAGCTTTTGATCCAAAAAGCGGATATAAAAAGCAGAGACAAAAAGCATCATCAGACAGAAGGACTCATAGGCTAGAATTATCAGTGTCTCCCCTTGACTTAAGTCGAGCGGCTACTATGCTGACCTCTTTCCTTCTCTCTGTCTCAAAAGTACTTATTGACCTCAGGAGTGACCTCTTCAAAGGCATTCCACACAAAGCAACTTACTGACTTACTGACCGTAGAAGTGGCAACTTCAAAATGAACATTATTCCGTTCTCCACACTCCTCTCAGCATTATTATTTTCCATGAACATTCTGACCTCCGTTGGACCTTTATTTCAAGTATTACTTTAATTGTACAACATTAATTGAAACGTATATATAAAAATGTTATTCTATAGTCAAATTGCCTTTCTTGATTTTATAATCATTTTATGAATTATAGTGGGCTATCTTCCCACAAGGCCAAATTCTGTTAACCTGCAACGGTATACAATTACCCTTTACCATAACGGAATCCTACTACTACTAGAAAAATAATAAATAAGATAAGGTACCCCGCTATACATTCAATAAGTTTATTAGGAATATAAATAAATTGAATGCTAACAACAAATATATCAAACTGACAAAACTAAAGCACACGACACAGTGTTACATATATGTTAGAATGGCACCCCTGTCAATCTATTGACTAATGGACTATTGCTGACGTCACGCCCGGTTGCCAGGTTCTGTTTTCTTGGCAGTCAGATCCAGAGACTGAGAGAATAAAGGTCGTAACCTGATGTGTCCTGTATCTGAGTGGAGATACGACTCAGCTTTAACAACTATTTGTATTTTTGTTAATACATTATTTTATGTCACTGTTCCCGAGTCTTCTCGTTAGTTATTTCAACAATAACTCCACAATAATATACTAGAAATATTGTGTATAACAAATTGCTTATGAAACCAATTAGTTCTGCGCTTGCAGAGTCTGGCATAGATCTGGGCGTAGGACCTGAGTTTATCTGTGAATCTGACTAGCAGAGTGCATTTCTACCATTGTTTTTCCTTAAACATATACAACCCTATCAAGAATTTCATTCTTTTTCTCATGTTTTCCTGTGATCTTAGCATGCGTACGTACATATGTATTATGTGATAACATTACAATATATTTATTTGTAAGCAATTTGATCGCATGTCATGTTTTTATAATGTATAAATCGATATAATTTTGTTTCGTTTCTTTAACCTCTCTTGTTTGGAGAGGAAGCCATCTTAAATAAAGGCAGTTGTTTGTAGTGGGGCGTTAAATCTGTTTCGTGACCTAAATATCATGTTGGGGACAAATTTACCCCTAAACTTCAAATGATCTTTTGAAATTACCTTTTTTTAATCTTTGTGAATTTGTTAAGTAACTCTGTAAATGCCATCCTGGGGGATTGATCTGACAAAAATTTCTATGACAAACATGACTCCATTTTTGTAGCATATGAATGTCGTCTGAACTCAATTTGTTTTTTTCACATAGTGCATTCAATAAGGAATATAAGTGAATTAAAAGCAACAAATGAATTAAAATAGCATCAAAGGCACAGGATACAATACACAGTGTTATATACATTAGAAATATTGTGTCTAACAAATTGCTTAGAAAGCCAATTACTTGGCTCTATAGGCATGCTAGAGACACCAGTCACGCTTGCTTTATTCTGCACTTGCAGAGTCTGGCTTAGATCTGAGCGCAGGACCTGAGTTTATCTCTGTATCTGACTAGCAGAGTGCACTTTTACCATTGTTTCTTTCAAAATATCTACAAACCTATCAAGAATTCCATACTTTTGCCCATGTTCTCACGTAATCTTAGAATGTGTATGTACATATGTATTATTGGAAATTAGAAATTATGTACCTGTGAGCAACTCTATCAAGACGTAGAAACTGAACAAATATACGAAATGGAAAGAGGAGAACTATACGCAGTATATCCATAATGATACCCAGTGAGTGCATACAAGGCACATGCACAACAGCCAAATATATGCGACAACATGTCTGGTTTTGATAAAGATAGAACACTAATTTGATTAGTTGCTTTCAGATCAGGTAACACAGTCTCTTCCGACATTGTCTGATTATGGTGTGTTCTAAGTATTTAGACATTATCTGTCAAACTTAAGAAAACAAACCTTTCGATACCTATGATGCCACCTATCTATTTCTTTGCATAAACAGACGTGGACAATACGTTAGCCCTTAGGGGTCTTTTCCAACTGGTTATGGTCAAGCAACTGATAATATCTGGTACTGGACGGGATGTTAACTTTAACAGAGCAAGTAAAAGTTAGCACTTTCAGTTAATTAAGATCAGAAGCCACTTGATTCATTCCTGGTGTAGAATCAGGCCATAATTACCCTCTATTATTCTGTTCGTCTCTCTTTTCGTTATTTCACACGACCGTTATGACCAGCTAATATCTACTAAATAATGGAGTATTTCGTTTTGATCGCGTAGAAAGATGGGGGGAGACACCATTCGGATTCAGCGAGAAAATGAAATAAAGAAATAAAGACAAAAAGTTAGATCGAAAAAAAAAAAAACAGCGTGTGACATGCTTAATGAGCTTGAGCAAATAGATCACAGAAGAGGGTCTTGGAAAAATAATAGAAAAACAAAACCTTTTAAGAGCTACAAGGTACAGGAAGATGTGAAGGTCCGTGATCGCCTACGCCCTGAAGGGACACCACACATAAAAGATCACGCGGCAAACAAGAATCTATTAAGGTAAGGGCTAGCCCTAACAAAGTCTACTCACCATTTCCTATAGTGTCAGTGTATCACTATAGGAATACACATAGGAAGATTAGGCGTGACTATATAACTATGGCTGGGGGCGTAGGAATAAAAGTTAATGGGTGTTATTAATAAAATATCAACTTAATTAAATTTACGATGATTTCCACCTAACCAAGAAGAGAGCTTCATATTAGTAGCGAAAAAAATAAAATAAAATAAAATAAAAATAAATAAAATAAAATAAAACAAATCCAGTAACAAGTAAATAAATAAATTAAAAATGCCTAAATCTTTTTCTTTCTTCTCTCCTTAGCTAAGGTAACCCACTTTTATACACATTTTGTAGAAGGATGAATTGACTCTTCCCAGATGCTAAAGTTCCTTCTCATTATTACCAGCAGAAAATTGGCTTTATTCCTAAACGACAGGATTGAACTATTGCTTATTTTATATAATTGTCTCACCCCTAGCAAAGCAGAACTTCCACTGGTGCGCAAGGGGGTTACATAATAATAGAACGGGTCACAGTAGATGTCGGAGAAGGGATAAGAGAAGAACGGGTACATCGGTGTAAAGAGAGCTGTGTCAGAGCAAAGTGTAAAGTGAGAAGGAGGATGGGAATCAAAGGGATAAGCAATAACAGTTGACATTGCATTTAAACTCTTGGAGATTGTAGCTATTGGGGAAACAAGAATGCAGAAGGAAGTTCCAAAAGCGGCAAGTGCGAGAAAAAAAGATGGTAGAATAGAGTTTGTGGTCATTTAGAGCAATGACAGTCTAGAAGTTTTGAAAGACATGATCGCCAACATGAGAGACACGGAACATCTAAACTTATTTATAAATGGAACTGTGTGTGTGTGTGTGTGTGTGTGTGTGTGTGTGTGTGTCCGTTACATATAGACTCCGAAACGGCTGAACCGATTTTCTTGAAAATTTACACAGTTGTACTATAAGCGTCTGCGAGTGTTCTTAGCTAGGTCTTGTGTCGAGGTACCCCCGATAAATATCGAAAATCGATAATCGAAAAAATCGGGTTATAGAAGGAGTGGTCCGATTTTAATCAAATTTGATACACTCATAGACAAAGACATAAGAAACGATATTCAGAAGTTTCAAGGTTGCTGTTCTTACAATAGTGCAGAAAATCGATAATATATATATATATAAAAGGCAAGATGTTTGTATGTGTGTTTGTTTATCTGCCTGTATGTCTGTATTTTTTCAGACCTTTTATTTTAGTTCTTGCTTCGGGTTTGGCTCTAAGTAGATATAATTGTACTTCTTAGTCTTAGCCATGATACCATTTACTCAGAGGACTTATTTAGCCTTCAAAATTCAGTTTACGACGAAAAACACTTATTTGATATCGATACCAGGAAATCAAAATTTGACTTACATCCATTCATTTTTCTTTCAGTCTACGGTTTCGCTTTAACTGGAAACAACTATTGATTTTTAGTTTTTCGTGCCAACGTCCAAAGAGTCTGAGCTCTAGGACCATGGATTAGTTTTAAAGCTTTCATTACACCCGAGTACACCGGGCTATACTGCTAGTACTGTCCATAATTTGAAGGTTGCCCTATGATTACAAACTTTGTTTACCAGAGTGTCCGCTACGCAATGTATATTATATTATATATACTATACTGCATATGCTAAGCTTAACTTAGACAGTCATTAAGGCCCCAAATGTGTGACCGCTAGTAATGACCAAACTCGCAGATACCGAGACAAAGATGCATTAGGATAAATGATGTGCCTAACAAAGTTTATTCACCATTTCCTATAGTTTCAGTGTATTACTATATTACTAATTATCAGTGTACTACTATAGTACTTGCAGAAATCAGTGGCAACCTACGGGATAATCTTCTTCCCAGTCAGTCATGTCTCTTTAGAGACATGATCGCCCAAAGCGTGTATCACGTATGGCACTTAACTGACAGACTGACTATAGTACTAAATGTCTGTGTACCACTATAGTACTAAAGAAATACATGTAGGAAAATTAAGCGTGATTCTATAACTATGATTGGAGGAGCAGGAATCAAAATTAATGGGTGTTATTAATAGAATATTAAAAAAGTCACAATAATTTTCACCTAAGCGAAAAGAAAACTTTAAATTAGTTGAAGACAGCAAAAAGTAAAAAAATAATGACAAATACCTAAATCTTTTTTTTTTACTTATTTCTTCAGCTAAAATTAGCGTACTACAATTGTAAACTTTGTCTATATTTATGGGATGAGGTAGTATTTACAGTATTTACATTATTCAGACTATTGTCCTTATCTTTATTGCCAATTGTTCGACGTTTCGGCCGTTTTACGCTCCGGCCTTTTTCAGAGGCTAGGAATTTCGAACCGTACCCTTTATTACAATCACTGGGCTATATCATTCTTATTACTTGCCTAGAGCTTCTTCTAGAGGCTACAGCATTAGTGAGCAAGTAACTTACAGTGTTAGAGATAGATAACTCATGACTACCAGAAGTGGCTCCAGGCAAAGAATAAGAATGATATATCCCAGTGATTGCAATAAAAGGGATCGGTTCGAAATTCCTAGCAACTAAAGAAGGCCTGAGCGTACATCGGCCAAAACGTCACACAAATGGCAACAAAAATTAGGACAATAGTCTGAATAATGTAAATACTACAATTGTAGAATGTTAAATTAGCTCTTACTAACAGCTGCAAATCATTTCCTTTATTAACGGAAGAAAATGGCTTTTGCCACTTTTGAACAAGAGAATTACACTTAGATGAATAAGGAATTAGTAGTGGACAGAAACTATGATCGCTAGCATGAGACACAGAACATAAAAAGGAAATGTCTAGAACATGTATAATGTAAATGCATTGATAATCTTTTCGAATAGGTACGACTAAGGATTTTTCTATAGAAATGCATTGTCATTGTGTATGAATTCTGCCAACATTTATTGCTATGATTGGGCTGTTATATGCTTAATGGTTTTGAAAAGAAATGTTCTTTCTTTCTTTCTTTCTATCTGTTCTTTTGTCTGTCTTTATAATAGCTTTCTATCTGCCTTTGTTTTATTTGTCAGTATGTCTGAATTTATATTATCTTTCTTTGCTACTTTCTAAAATCTTTCGTTCTTTCTTTCGTTCTTGCTTTCCTTTATTCTTTCTTTCTTTCTTTCTTTCTTTCTTTGTGACTGTATGGCTGTCCTTTCCAGTATTTATTTTTCTGGGTTTTTTTCACTTTGTTTCTTTGCTCTGTCTGTCAGTATCGTTTATTATCGTATATTTGTTTCATTGTTTCTTTCCGTTTGCCTTCTTTCTTTCTTTCCTTCTTTCTTTCTTTCTTTCTTTCTTTCTTTCTTTCTTTTAGTATGACTGTCTTCATCCGAGCTTTCTTTCCTTCTTTCTTTCTCTCTTTCTTTCTTTCTTTCTTTCTTTCTTCGTATTTTGTCTCACTTTCTTTCTTTCTTTCTTTCTTTCTTTCTTTCTTTCTTTTAGTATGACTGTCTTCATCCGAGCTTTCTTTCCTTCTTTCTTTCTCTCTTTCTTTCTTTCTTTCTTTCTTTCTTTCTTCGTATTTTGTCTCACTTTCTTTCTTTCTTTCTTTCTTTGTGACTGTGACTGCCTTTGCTTGTCTTTTTCTGTTTTTTCTTTGTTCCTTTGTTTGTTTCTTTGTTTCTATCTGTCGTATGTCTGACCTTTTTTCGTGTGCCTTTTTACTTTTTGTCTGTCTGTCTCTGTACGTCTTTCTTACGTATTTTTTTCACTTCGTGTTATTTTTTTTGTTTCTTTGTTTTTCCAGTTTGTCTGCATTCATCTTTCTTTGTTTCTTTTTTGCTTCTTTGCTTCTTTGTTTCTTTCTTTCTTTGCGACTGTGTGGCTATCTTGTCTTTCTTTGTCTGTTTTTTCTTTGTGCCTTTGTTTCATTCTTCGTTTCTATTTGTCAGTATGTGTGTCATTATTCTATTTTTCTTTGTTTCTTTCTTTTCGTGTGCCTTTTTTCTTTCTATCTGTCAGTCTCTATTTCTTTCTGTTGTAAGATCTTCGTCGCCAATTTGTTATGGAGTTGTTGTAGCGACACTTCGCCGCAAAGTTGTGATGAAGTAATAAACGGAAAACAGAAAGTAGGTTCAAAACAGTGTATTAGTATAACAAGAACACAGGTACAAAGTAAGTGTTAGTAATTAAATAAATAGAAATAAGTAACTTCGAACGGTACAGTTACGCTGTTTATTGCCTGAGTTGTAGCTGGCTTTAACTGCGTACAAGCTGTCCTTGACTGCCGTAAATAATTGCATTTTACAGCATACCGGAAATCACGCAGGTAATTATATATATAGTAAGATGAAGAGTCCATTCCTCGTAGAAGGGCACCATAACACTTTCTTTCTTTCTTTCTTTCTTTCTTTCTTTTGTTATGGCTGCCTTTTGTTGTCTTTTTTTGTTTTCTTTTTGTGTTGTTGTTGTTTCTTTGTTTATATATGTCTTTATCCTAACTTCTTTGTTTGTTTGTTTCTTTATTTCCGTCTACCTCTTTTTTTGTTTGTTTGTTTGCTTCTTTCTTTCTTTCTTTCTTTCTTTCTTTCTTTCTTTGTGACTGTTTTTTCATGTCTTTTTTCTCTGTTCTTTCTCTTTGTGTCTTTCTTTCTGTCATTTTTTGTCTTTTTTGGTTATTTATTTATTTGTTTCCTTTCGCCTCGGCTTGTTCACGCCCTTCTTCTCTCTCGCCCACACAGGGGTATCAGGATGGGTAAGAAAAGTATGGGAACTCTGGTCTGAAGGAGTTACGTGAGAGTAGAGTGAAAAGCAGGATACAGGGGGTGTTGGGGGAGGATGGGAGAAGGATGGGAGTCAATGGAAACTGATGTATTTAGAGTCTTGGAGATTGAAGCTGTTATCGAAGAAAGTATACAGATGCGTTTTTATACTTTTATCATTTCTTTTCTAAAATTGGGATGAGAAGTCATCATCATTTATACAATTTATATTGAGCACTACTGTGCTCATATTTGTTCGTTTCATCACAACGTTTTAGCCAGATTTTCACAGGTATATCACGATCAGGGTAAATGTCGAATATATTCTTGTTTATATTTATTATTTGATTTAGCTCTCTTTTGTGGTGCAGTAGATATCGACTCAGAACGACAAATAGGGGAGGCGAGTTCGAATTCCAGTTAAACTCCTTGCATTCACTTACGCACAAATACATTTGGGAAAGGTATTAATCCGTCTCTTCCCTCCAGTTATGAGTTAAATAACAGGACAGATTGAGTTCTATAGCCTTGACTAGAAAACAGCCTACCACAGAAAGCAATGGCAATCTACTACGGGATAATCTTTTGCCCAGTCAGTCATGTATCTTTCGAGACATGATCGCCCAAAGCGTGTATCAGGTATGGCTCTTAACTGACTGACTGTTCAGTAATTAATCACCCGTTTCCACTGGGATTGAACTCACGACCACAATGTCAGCAAAATCGATCTCGCAAACCAACGATTTTATGCAGTAGGCTATCGTCTCGTAGAACAATTTACTGTAGCAAACGTAGATCCTTAAACTTAACCTGATAAGGTTGGAAAGGCAGATGTCCATATTTTAATTGCTGCTTCTGGTTTGAAGTCATTCTATCATTGGGCGTTCTTTGTATATTAGCGGCTTTCATATTGTAACTATTTCTATGCCTTGCTAGTTATTTTTATGTTTCTGTATTGTACAGGGTGTCAATAAAGTCCGTGTGAACTTTAAAACATAAATAACTTTATTTGTATTTGTGATAGAAATAATCTATAAAAATTAGTAGTAGTAATAGTAGTCCCTATGAGGACTCCTTCCGCCCTGATCTGTGACCTGTGTCAAGAAAGTCCTTCACCCAGTGGTGCCGTCTTAACGCCATCCCCTCACTTGTGTTTAGTTCACCAGTTGAAACGGGTTATATAGAAAATTAGAGCAGTTATATTTAGGAGATGCTTGAGGACTAGTAGTGTCCGCCCACTCAAAAGTGCAGCCCGACAAACATCAACTACTTCTATCCAGAGCCCCCTTTGCCTATATATATATAGAGTGTCCATAAAGTCCGTGTAAACTTAAAAATGTATAAGTTTATTTGTATTTGTGATAGAAATAATCTGTAGAAAAGTGAGTTCAAAGATAATACAATGTTTCAACAAGATAAAGCTCCTTGTCCTTTTGCTCTGCTTGTTAGTTTCTAAATCAGGAATTTTCCAACAGATGGATCGGAAGGGGTGAACCATTTTATTGGCCTCCACATTCGACAGATTTGACTCCATTAGATTTTTTTCATGTGAAAACAATTGTGTATACAAGCAAATCCAGTTCATTAGAAGATTTGAAAGCTAAAATAACTAATGTAGTTTTTAGACATTACTGTAAATCAGTCGGCAAATGTTTTCCGTGAACCGCAAAATCGTTTTACCCTTTGTATTGCTAATGATGGAGAACATGTGGAAACTTAAATAAGAGTTCAATAAAACCTTAAAAAATATAGATTTACTTCTTTCTAATCCTTTTTACAAATTCTTTCTATTGCAAATACAAACAAAATTATAATTTTTTTAATGTGCACACGAACTTTATGGACACCCTGGATTCTAACAAGAAAAACTTTCTGCGCCGACAGAGTGACCCAACCTTCTTAGTAGTTGTTTCGACATAAACATTCCATGTGAGGTCGTTTGAGAGAGTGAGGCCAAGGAGGTACAGTGTGTTGCTCTCTAGGAGGCTAGCGTCATCCATTCTGATGGTACGTATTACAGTAAGTGACGGATCAAGTAGATAGAAGATGGCAACCAACGTTACATTTAAACTTTTGGAAATTGTCGCTATCAGGGAAGCAAACAAACTGTAGAGAGTTCAACAAACTGAAAGTCCGAGAAAAGAAACTATAAGAGTAGAAAAGTGGTTGCATTTAACTATTTCGACAGTAACACGGTGGAATCTTGATGCCACTTTAATAACATGAGTAAATGAAAGTGATTAGGGAACCAGGGAAAAAAAGCTCGTCAGAGTAGTAACCATGAACATACTTGAAAAGACAGAGGGAAGCCACATCACGAGAGAAAGTGACTGATTTATATTGCAGATCTTCCTTTACATTTTGTCGAGAACTTCAAGATGAATAGCAGGAGCACCTGACCAGATATGTTAACAGTATCCACTGCACGGATGAATGGTAGATTTACAAATTTGCGGGATGGATTCTTACATGAAAACGTTTGGTCTGACAGAGTGACCCAACATTCCTAGATGTAGATATACATTCAATGAGGTTGTTCATTATCACAATCCTTAGATCATGCCACCAGGCTTTGGATGAATGGAGCCAGCAACCTTAAGAGAAGTTACAACTAACTAAAAAAGCTAACCTAAGACTAAAAGAAACTTTATCTTCAACAAGACCGTTGACAACATGCATCGAAGTCTTATCACAATTCTTAGATCATGCCACCAGGCCATGGTGGAATGGAGCCAGCAACCTTTACAACTAACTAAAAAAGCTAACCTAAGTCTAAAAACAAACCTTAACTTCAACAAATTCAGTGACTTTCCCACTGTCATAGGGTTACCTATCTATGCCTTTTCTATAAATACTGTAATGGCAAATTTTCGGATGAACTCACTGCTATGGTAACTAAACTTTTTGAATTTGAGCGCAGTACTAGACTAGAAGTGCGTCGTGGTGCAGTGGATATCGGCTCGGAACGAGATAATCGGGGAGCCGAGTTCGAATTCCAGTTGAATTCCTTGCATTCACATACGCGCAAATATCCTTTGGGAAAGTATTAGTCTGTCTCTTCTCCTTCCAGCTATGGGTTAAATAGCAGATCAGTTTCTACAGCCTTGATTAGCAACCAGCCTTCATTAGAAAGTAATGGCAATCTACTGATAGAAAAATCTTCTGTTTGGTCTGTCATGTCACAAAAGTACCATGATCGCTTAAGTGTGTATCACGTATTGTACTTAACTGACTGACTGACTAGACTGGCATCGAGATTACATCAATTGGCAGTTAAGTTGACTAGATGTACCCGTACATTCAATGCAAATACTTTCTTTCCTCGTACTTCATGCTGTGGAACTCACTTCCAGCTCCATGCTTTATGGATAACTTTAATCTTTAAAATTTAAATTGCATTTAAATTTTGAAGATTTTGTTGTTTTTGTTTTTGGTCTCTTTCCTTAGCAATGTTACACTTTCTGACAATACTACACCTTGCTAAACTTTTTCTTTTATAATAAGGTTCAACTGTCCAACGCCCCGGGGTATTTCGAGATACAGGGTTATTTAAAAATCAGTTTATACGGTTAGGGAACGAAGTAACTGTAGACATGAGTAGGTTAAGGTTGTAGTGATCGGGGAAAATTCTCTTGGAAGTCGGTTCCACATGCATAGTTCACGGAAAGAAGCTGAGAATGTCGGAGGTTTGCTTCAATGTAAATGGTATGGCTGATCCTAAAACTGGCGGAAGGAAATGATTTAGTTCGTCCGAGCAATTTTAATGGAAATGACGATATAGCAATAACAGGTATGCCACATCGCATTTTTGTGCATGAGAGAGAAAGAGAGGGGGAGAAAGGGGGAAGAGAGAGAGAGAGAGAGAGAGAGAGAGAGAGAGAGATTGGAGAGTGTAAAACAGTTTGTCACCACAAGGATACGGGGGTTTTGAACACTATCCAGACTAGAAAGTGAGTATTGGGTATCTCCCACCCAAATATGAAAAATTACTCCATAGATACTGAGACATTATCACATTGATGGCTTTCGGGATAGGATGAAAAATGTAACATGTGCTCTTTTCCTCTTAAAGTTACAAGGGAAATCTTAGTCCTTGGCCTTCTAACCATGTGTCAGCACCTCCCGGATTGATGGACTGGGCAACTTTTGTCCTTCATCATTAAAGAGAAAAAGGAAAAATGATTAGGAAGAGAACAACAAATTCAGTGACGACAAAAACAGTAATCTCAAGATCAAACCGAAGCAAAACAATCACTTAACAGACAAAGGTATTTGAGTGTCTCACATGAAAAGCTTGAACAAATAAGACTGCTTTCTAATAAATGTAGGAGTAAAGGTACTTTTTAATTAAATTGTTCATCTTTCTCGAGAAACAATTTTGTCTGATTGTAGATAAATATTTTATGTTTATAGGTTATTAAAATGAGTAAGGGAAATATTCATTTATAAATATACTAACAAGTTGATTTACTGCCCTTCCAATTACAAATGGGACAGGATATATATAAATAAATACACATTCATAATTATTATAGTTTGATAAATAGCAGAAATAAACTATTTTGAAATTTACAAATTCATTTTTTAAATATTTAAAATAACTTTTAATTTAAATCATTAAATTTTTGGCTGTTGTTAAAAATATCTTACTAGTATATCCGTGTACTAAAAGGTACTGGCAATTTGTAGTAAGATTTCTACTATTGCGAGATGTCAAGAAATAAAAATCTTGAAAGGATCTACTGATTAAATCGTTCATACTGCTCGAGAAACAATTTTGTCTAATTGTAGACAAATATTTCATTTTTATAGATTATTGAAATGGCTAAGGGAAGTAATCACTCATAAAAGCATTATGTTAAGTTGATTTACCTCCCTTCCCAATAAATAAAACTGTTTTAAAAGAAAAATTATATAAATTCCAACCAACAGTAATATTAAAGGCTCGATCAATGAACGTCGAATATTTTTGGTATGGAATTGGCTAATTCCACCATTTGTTGCTTATTCGTATAGCATAAAAATGACGGCTTGTTAGAAATAATAAGATGCAATGAAACAAAGTCTTGAAACAGTGAAATGAGATTCAATAAAGCGGAGATAAATAATTCACAACTAAAATAAAAGCTAATGAACCGTTTAATTAAACTATTTCTTTTATATTTTTAGATGTCCAATGATTAATTGTTTCCTTTTGGGATTATATAGATCGCTTTTTTTTTCAATATATTTTCATGTTTAAATGTCATGTGTTTAATATGACAGAGAAATGGAAATATATCTTGGAAGAAAATGATTATCAACAGAACGAGAATGGATGTGATGAAATGCAGGTAATTATTTTAATTGTATAGATTATTACAATAAGAAGGACTCGAATCAACAGAAATGTGGTTCTACTGAAGGATGCTGAGGATACCATGGACCGAACACGTGAGCAACGATGAGGTTTTTGAGAGAATACAAACGAAAAGGAAACTTATACTAAACATCTGGAAGAGATATTTGAAGTATCTTGGACACGTAATAAGGGATGAATTGAGGAACCTGATAGTCATGGGGCGGTTAGAGGTCAACAGATACAGGGAAAAACCGTGCGTCATGTACTTGAATAAACAAATGCGAGCCAGTGCAACGTTCGGGAGATATAATGGGACAAAATATATTGAGAACCATAAGGGACAGGAAGACGTGTAAGGCTATGAAACCTTGCACATAAAAGAAGGAGAATAAGGGATGTAACCACTAAACTTATTAACTTGACTTGCTTTAACTCTCTTTCCACTGCAAATGCGACAGGAAATATATAAATTAGTATTGAGAAAATGTATTCAAAATGACACATTGGTAATTATTATATGATATTATTAATTTTTTTTTATTTTAAGCACTTGGATGCTATTGTTAAATAGTTTAATGCGCAATTTACATTTTGAGATATTGTTAAAATTACAGTCAAAGTTTTCATGCAGTCTACTAAATTAGGAGCAAAAATTTGTGTTAACTAGTAATTGTTATAATCTATACTTATTTATAAATGGAGCTTTGTCTGTGTGTGAGTGTGTATGTGTGTGAGTGTGTGTGTGTCCGTTACCTATAGACTCCGAAACGGCTGAACCAATCTTGAAAATTTACTTACTTGTACTATAAGCATCTGCGAGTGTTCTTAGCTAGGTTTTGTGTCGAGGTAACCCCGATAAATATCGAAAATCGAAAAAATCGGGTTATAGAAGGAGTGGTCCGATTTTAATCAAATTTGATACACTCATAGACAAAGACATAAGAAATGATATTCAGCAGTTTCAAGTTTGCAGTTCTTACAATAGTGCAGAAAATTGATAATATATAAAAGGCAAGATGTTTGTGTGTGTGTCTGTATACCTGTCTGTATGTCTGCATTTTTTCAGCCCTTTTTTTGTTTTTGCTTCGGGTTTGGCTCTAAGTAGGTATAATTGTAGTTCTTACTCTCAGCCATGATACCATTTACCCAGGGGACTTATTTAGTCTTCAAAATTCAGTTTACGACGAAAATAAAGTTATTTTATTTCGATACCAGGAAATCAAAATTTGACTTACATCCATTCATTTTTCTTTCAGTCTACGGTTTCACTTTAAGTGGAAACAACTATTGCTTTTTAATCTTTTGTGTCAACGTCCAAAAAGTCTGAGATCCAGGACCATGGATTAGTTTTAAAGCTTTCATTACACCCGAGCAACGCTGGGCTATACTGCTAGTTTACTAATAATTACTTCTACACTGAATTCTCTTAACGATTTATTTTCAATGAATAACAACACATGTGATTTCAAATTCTGATCGGACATCTAAATTATTATGCTTTCCTTTTATGCTTTTTAGAATTGAAAATGTCCTTATACAATAAACTTGTGAAACTGATAGTGTAAAGCAGATCGTTAGGCTCATAAGTTCTCTTCAAATTCTATCTTGTGTACCTTTCTACCACATAGAACTGAGTCTCTATTAAATGGTCTACATAAAACTATCTAACGACATAATAATTGAAAAAATAAAATAATAAGCAGATTCATCAGATCTTTTAGGTTTATTTTTTTTGTACACTCTTAACTGCACATCGTTATGTTGATACCTGATATTGGCTAATATAGAGACGATGGTCACATGATCGTCATAATTCTGGTAAATCTAAATTAGATAGATGTTGTAAATTCATACATAGCATAATGAAAAAAATTTAATCTTAAAGTAACAGTATAAGCCTACGTAAAATGTTGACTTCCAAGACGTTACTCTAGATTTAGCTAAAAATGCCTACGAAAAAAATAATATTATTCCTATTGACATAAATCCTAAATCTAATCACCCACCGTCTATTAATAAACACATACCACATTCTGTTGAACACAGAATAAACAACAATTCCCCAACTGAAGACATTTTTATAAACACAGTCAATACTACAATACTGTTAAAAAAACAGCGGCTATAAATGCAATGACATTAAATATTATAAGCAAGATAACATTAATACTAAATATAATATAAATAGAAAAGAAATTGGTACACACCACCATTTAACCAAACGGTTAGTATTGTTAGGCAATAAATACCTTAACCTTATAGAATACAAATCCTATATCATCCAAAAGACAACAAAAACACACAAAATAAAATTGTACAAAAATCGGATCTAAACGACTAAAAAGCATTTTAGAAAAACGCAACTATAACAAAGTAAAATTGCACACCTGCAAAAGTGAATCTATCGACTAAAAACATTTTGGAAAAACCCAGACCAAGAAAAATTCACAAGTCAGTGTGAAAAGCAAAATTCTGGATCCTGATTGGATTAGAAATATAAATTTCATATATGACATTTTTTCACACCTAGAAGCAAAAATTCTAGCTGTAGCCGGTCACATGACCAGATTCACTACTTAAGGACATTCCCTGGCCAGTCTAAAACAGTCAGAATGAGAGTGGTATCTGATAGCATCTCATAATGCAAGAAAGAAACTTCAAGCTGACTCGGTTACGTCTCGTCGACCTCTTCTTCCTATTTTCTTTTCTTCATTTTTATTCCACACCACCTGGACGTAAGCGCGCGTCACAGATTCATTCGACCTTTCTTCCAATTTTCATTTTTACTCCATGCCACCAAAGAGAGCAACAGCAACAACAATATCAGAACGCGCTAAGTACAATTTTTTTATTTGTTTAGTTTTCTCTCTCACCCTGTCGCCGGCCTACTAAAATGAGAAAGGATCATAGGACTTTACGTTCTGCTACTACACAATCATGAACTCTGAATTTCTGTGGGCATTTTCAGTACTTCCATTTCTCTTTGAACAATGTTTACTACAAAACTACATGCATTTTCTCAATGAACATTTTTCTTCTCACAAATATTTTATAGTGTTCAATTTTACTAATATTTTTCTTCTTACAATTTTGTTATTCTGTTAATAAATCTTTACTTTAATGTACACACGAAATATTTTATCCTTTCACATTTCAACATCCAACCTTCAACCTTCTGATAGTTAAATTGTGTTTGGCACAAGGTTGTGTTTGGCACAAGGCCAATTTACCAAGCATCACCGAGGCCCTTACAACCTAGGTCTGGAACACTTCCTAACTAATAACTTCCTTAGCAAAAATTTTAATAAAATACACTGAAACTTAATTTTAGTTACACTAATAATCTTGATATGATAATAAAAAACACAACAATAAAATCCTAAAACAATATGACAAAATTAACAATCACAACTAACATCATATAAATAACGATAATAACACCAAACTTAACAATTGTCATAACCCTAACGTATGTCTTTTGCAAAATAGACGCCTTAAAAATTCTACTACCAAAAATCCATATCTTACCAAACATTATATCGGAAGAACACTTTTAAGACTCGTTTTTATCAGCATAACCTATCGTTTAATAATAAAATCTATAGTAACTCAATTTCTTTTGAGAAATATTATTAGCAATTAAAAGATGCAAATAAAATGCCTACAGTGAAATGAAAGATGACAAAATCTAGAACATGTAAATCGTTGCATGAAATATGTTTTCTTTGCTTACAAGAAAAATT
The DNA here is from genome assembly GCA_037127315.1 of Ascarosepion bandense. Classification (NCBI taxonomy): domain Eukaryota; kingdom Metazoa; phylum Mollusca; class Cephalopoda; order Sepiida; family Sepiidae; genus Ascarosepion; species Ascarosepion bandense. Next base: position 1,057,251 of record JBBBDQ010001555.1, on the reverse strand, counting down.
CATATAATTAAATTCTCAAGAACTAACTTATTAAACAAACGTAATAAAATTACGATTATTGCAATCATAAGATTATTCGCACTCTTAAAATTCTCTTTGATTCGGCCTTGTGTCAGACATAACCAATTTCCCTACAGCTCACAAGTTTTATTCAGAATTATCATCATCAGAATCATCGGGTTTTCATTGTTATCAGAAGGTTTGTTGTCGGCAGGTTGAAATTTGTGGAATTGTGTGGAATAGTGTAAGAATAGAATATACAGTTTGCATTTTGAAATAGAAATTTATTAAAAGGAAAGAATAACACAGGTTGTAGAAGTTAATGTGCAATTAGAAATATTATTAAGAAGTTAAGGGTAGAATTTGTGTTCAGTGATATAGTTATGGGTATCAGGACTTGTAGAAAATGTTTGTAGTAGTAATTGTTAAAAGAGTATATGTGTACGTACGTACGTATGTATGTATGTATGTATGTATGTATGTATTCAGTAGTAATGTCTCTGGATAGAAAAGTAGAAGTAAAATGAATCAGCAGAAGAGGACAAATGTCCGGGTCAGCTTGAAGCTCCTTTTGTTACATTTTAGCTTGTCGTCTTTGCAGCTTCTATGTGTAACTGACTGTCTTGACGCTGGTCAGGGCCTTTTAAAGTATTAAGATTTTCGCACTTGCTCGTGAAGTCCTCAAGTCTTGTAAATCGCTCCCATTGGTCAAAGATCAATTTAACACCTACTTGCGAAATCTGGTTTCGACTTTTTCGTGAAGCACATGGTCAATCCTTTTTCTATTTGGGAAAAGCTAGGATTTCACACGTCATTCTGAATTTTTGTAAAAGTGAAGAAGACGGTTGATTTTAATTAATTCCTTATCCACCACATGTGTATTGACTTTTACTACTTGTCATCTATTATATAGTACTTCTCTTCTAACCTCAATTGGTCACATCTATTTTCTTTAATTTTTTTTAAATCAAAAGACCCTTTAAGACAAATATCTGATTTTTTTGTTTTTTATTTTTACAACACTTTGCTTCTAATAACAATACATTAGCTACCGACTTATGTTTTCCTTTATAAATTTTGACACGCATTTTCTGCTATAGCCAAACTTAGTTCTGATTTTTAAGTCTTTGCACAGAATTCTTTTAAAATGTAATAACCTTCTTCCCCAATATAATCCTTTAATATGATAGCTTTTTTATTTCTAAAGGACAAATTTAAATACACACGAACAGCAACATACTTGTAGAACACACTAATATGATACGCTTATCTAACTGGATAATACACTTAAAAATGATAGAAGCCTTAGCAATAACTATAATAATAACTAGAGATGGCGGACTCATAATGATATAAATTATGAACAAGGCCACGTTATGCTGACTATGTTCAAGAAAAAATCTATACATTACTGAAAAAGGAACCATTCTTAATAATGGCTAATAATAATTATGACTTAGTAATGGCTCCCAATCACGGAACAGTCGGAAAATTCGTACTCTACATCCAGCAAAGAAATCTCTTGTATGAAGTTGTCAGTCAGTTAAGTACCATACGTGATACACGCTTTGGGCGATCATGTCTCGAAAGAGACATGACTGACTGGGCAGAAGATTATCCCGCGGTAGACTGGTTGCTATAAAATCCAATTTGTCCTATTATTTAACCCATAACTGGAGGCAAGAGATGGATTAATGCCTTTCCCAAGGATATTTACGCGTAAGAAAAATTTCCATAAAATGCTTAATAATGCCTTGTCAGTCATTGTAAACAAAACCTGCATAAAAGAGAGATTACTACCCAAATACCCCGTTATATATATATATATATATCTATATATAATGTGTGTGTGTGTGTGTGTGTGTGTGTGTGTGTGTGTGTAAATTTAATTAATGTATATTTGGGCAGCAACATATCTTCCAACGATCGACAAGAAAGATTTAATTAATTGTTTATTGAGTTTATCCCAGCATCCTAATGATTTGTAGAAGTTATGAAATATATCAACAATTGTCCATATTTATATGGACAATGTCATAGTCATTTCCAAGGTTGTTTTTCTCTCTGTGGCTGGTAGTTTTCCTCATATATTGACTGTTACCAAGAAGTTTATTTTTGCAATATTTAAAAACAGTGTTCAGATTAATTTTTTGTAGACCATATGAAAAAGAATAACAAAATTAATATACACGTTAATATATTTATAATCTTTGACGAGGAATAAAAATTTGTAGAATATTTAAACGTGACTGATATTATGTTAGATATTCCTAGAAATATTTTTTCACTATCTGTTGCATAGCCGTGATTACATTGTTTTGTAGATCATAGGAATAAGAATAAGAATAATAATATAATAACATATTTAAAATGTTCGACGATAATTGGTCTCTCTTGGAACGATTAAACTTTACTAATCTCATTTTGTAGTTTCTTAGAAATATATTTTACACCTCTTCAGTATTAGCTACAACGCGCGATCACACTGATTTGAGTGTAGATTATAAGAATAAGAATGACATATTCTTCTTCTTCTTCTTCTTCTTCTTCTTCTTCTTCTTCTTCTATGTTCATTGTCCTTTCAGGGCGTAGGCGATCATGGCTTTCCACTTCTCCCTATCCCTGGTGGCTCTTAGCACGCCTTCTCCCGTTACACCATGCAACACTCGTTCCATCATCTACCTAATTAGGTCCTTCAAATATGTTATCTGTTGCTTTCCCCTGTCTCCCCTTCCCTGTATCTGGTCTGTTAGTATCAGGTTCTCCAAGCCCTCCTTCCTCATTGCATGTTCCAGAAACTTCAGCTGTCTCTTCCTGATGCTCAGTATTAGTTTCCTTTTCGTTTCCATAATTTCTAGGACCTCATCATTGCTCACATGATCGATCCATGATATTCGCAGCATCCTTTTGTAGAGCCACATTTCAGTTGCTTCCAGTTTTCCTTCATCTTTGATTATATTGACCAGCATTCATTGTCATATTGAAGAACTGACAACGCATAGCAATCTAGTACTCTCTTCTTTGTTTCAAGCGAAATTGTCCTGTTTCTTAATACTTCACTCAACTTCTGTAATGCTTCCTTCGCCATGCCAATTCACCTTCGGATCTCTGTGTCGCACTTTCCATCTCCTGTTAGAACACTTCCATGCATTCTGTTTTCTCGCAGTTTATTTGTAGTCCTTTCTTGTCACTCTCTTCAGATACCTTCTGTAGGAGGTCTTGTCGTTTCCTTTCTGTATCTGCTATCAGCACTGTACCATCTGCGTATCTTAGGTTGTTTAAAATGTAGCCTCCGATGACAAATCCAGGCATAACTTCTTGGGGCCTCAAAATATTCTCGCTGTACAAGTTGAACAGATCCGGTGAAAAGACACATCCTTGTCTTACGCCCCTTGCTATCTTTGTATATCTGCTGAATTCATTACCTGTCCGTATACAAGCGGTTTGCTGCCAGTAAAGATTCTTGATTACTCTAAGTCTTTCCCAAATATGTCAAGGCTGACGAGCATCTCCATCAATTCTTTGTTGCGTATTTTGTCAAACGCCTTCGCATAATCAATAAAGCACAAGTATAAGTCCTTCTTCATTTTTATTGAAATTTCAGAGAGCATCCTAATCATAAATATGGCGTTCTTGTTTCAGTGTCTTTGACGAAACCGCACTGTTCTTGTCCTATCTCTGGCCTGATTCTGCTCATCGCTCTATTCATCAGGAATCGGACGATCAGTTTTGTTATATGGCTCATTATACTGATGGTTCTGTGGAGCTCGCACTCGTTTGCTCCTGGCTTCTTAGGTAGTGCTATGAAGATAGACTTGCTGAGGTCATCTGGTATTACACCACTATTATAAATAAATAAATTTCATTTAATATTTCTGTAATTCTCTCTATACCAAATTCTTCCAAGGCTATCACAGCTCTATGACTATGCCATCTGGTCCAGCTGCTTTGTTTCTATTCAGTTTGGCTATTGCAGATTCCATTTCACACTTTAATATTTCCGGTCCGTCATCAGCGTATTATTGGTTGCTCTCTCTTGTGGTGGAAAATATTTTTTATATATTCTTCCCATGGTTGTAGTATTTCCTCTTTCTCTAATATGATTGTTCTATGCTTGGATTTTATACATCCTGTTTAGGAGCAGGTTTTTTGTCCTGTCAGTTCTTTTATTTCTTTATACATGTCTGCTTTATTATTCCTACTCAATCTCTCTACTTCTGCACATTTGTCATTGAGCCATTCCTATTTAGCCTGTCTGCATTTTCTTCTTATTTCCTTGTGTAGTTTCCTGTACTCCATTCCATGTCTTGATATCATTTTCTGTCTCCTTTGCATCATATCCAGAATCTCTTCAGTCACCCACTCGTTTTTTTCTGTGCCTAAGTTCCTTTGGGCAATGTTGTTTGCTGATGTCAGTATTGCTTGCTTTAGCGAGTCTCATTTCGAGTGTCCTTTTTCCAATTTTTTCTTCATATTTAATTTTCACGCTGTTAGTGTATTCTTTCTATAGGTTGAGGTCATTCACGAGCGTGTTGTATTTCAGTTTTGGTGCTGCACTAGGCTTCTTCAATCTCGGAGTTTCACCTTTACTTTGCAGATGACTGGGACGTGGTCGCTCCCACAGCCTTGATAGACCTTGCTTTGAACCACTGCATTTCTGAATCTGCTGTTTATGGTTATGTAGTCTATCTGTTTTTTTTTTGTCATCCACTGGTTTTCTCCATGTCCATAGACGTAGTGAGTGTTCTTGA
>JBBBDQ010001555.1:1007500-1037500 GCA_037127315.1 Ascarosepion bandense | reverse complement strand
GATAGATAGATAGATAGATAGATAGATAGATAGATAATGAATGAGACAGATAGATAGATAGATAGATAAATAGAAGAAACGGGGGGATAGATAGATAGATAGATAGATAGATAGATAGATAGATAGAAGAAACGGGGATAGATAGATAGATAGATAGATAGATAGATAGATAGATAGATAGATAGATAGATAGATAGATAAATGAATGAGACATAGATAGATAGATAGATAGATAGATAGATAGATAGAATGAATGAGATAGATAGATAGATAGATAGATAAATAGAAGAAACGGGGGATAGATAGATAGATAGATAGATAGATAGGAAGAAACGGGGGATAGATAGATAGATAGATAGATAGATAGATAGATAGATAGATAGATAGATAGATAGATAGATAGATAGATACAACGAACAGACATAGATAGATAGATAGATAGATAGATAGATAGATAGATAGATAGATAGATAGAAGAAACGGGGGATAGATAGATAGATAGATAGATAGATAGATAGATAGATAGATAGATAGATAGATAGATGAATGAATGATAGATAGATAGATAGATAGATAGATAGATAGATAGATAGAAGAAACGGGGATAGATAGATAGATAGATAGATAGATAGATAGATAGATAGATAGATAGATAACTAACTAGATAGATAGATAGATAGATAGATAGATAGATAGATAGATAGATAGATAGATAGATAGATAGATAACGAACGATACATAGATAGATACATAGAAGAAACGATGATAGATAGATAGATAGATAGATAGATAGATAGATAGATAGATAGATAGATAATGAATGAAACATAGATAGATAGGAAGAAACGGGGATAGATAGATAGATAGATAGATAGATAGATAGATAGATAGATAATGAATGAGACATAGATAGATAGATAGATAAATAGAAGGAATGGAGTGATAGATAGATAGATAGATAGATAGATAGATAGATAGATAGATAGATAGATAGAAGAAACGGGGAGGGAGGGATAGATAGATAGATAGATAGATAGAGAATGAGACATAGATAGATAGATAGATAGATAGATAGATAGATAGATAGATAGATAGATAGATAGATAGATAACGAATGAGACATAGATAGATAGATAGATAAATAGAAGAAACGGGGATAGATAGATAGATAGATAGATTGATAGATAGATAGATAGAAGAAACGGGGATAGATAGATAGATAGATAGATAGATAGATAGATAGATAGAAGAAACGGAGATAGATAGATAGATAGATAGATAGATAGATAGATAGATAGAAGAAACGGGGATAGATAGATAGATAGATAGATAGATAGATAGATAGATAGATAGATAGATAGATAGATAGAAGAAACGGGGATAGATAGATAGATAGATAGATAGATAGATAGATAGATAGATAGATAGATAACGAATGAGACATAGATAGATAGATAGATAGATAGATAGATAGATAGATAGATAGATAGAGGAATGGTATCCTGTTGCTTTCTCCACGGAGATTTATTGACACACCACCTCTAGTTAGCTGACTGTTGACTCATCAAAAGTTCCTTCGCGCATTGTAGGTTTAATTTTTTATTTATCCTAGTGGGTTTTTAACAACAATTAAAAAAGGGGTTGTTGAAGAAAGAACATAAATATTAAGTATATACTTAGTATAAGTTCAAACAGTCACGTAATAATAATGTCAATTCCCAGGTTACTCCTAACTAGCAAAAAATGCATCACATATCCAGTAAACAGAAGATATTTTCTTTGAAATTTCGTCCTTTTTTAAAGAGACCTTCTGTTTAATTTGGATAATTCCGGCCAATGCATCTCTTGCAATAGCACGTGGTCTAAAGTGGGGGGCAGAGAGACGAAGTATAACCGCTATTAAATATTTCACATTACAAAAATCAATTTTAAAATAAGAATATATTTATAAACTTGAGAACAACAAAAAGAGGAAAAAATTAAATTCTTCTTTTTTCGACCTCTTTCTTGTAACCACAGCGCGTGATCAAATTGATTGTTTTGTAGATTATAGGAATAAGAATAACAATAGTAATATATATGTTAATATATTTTTAATCTCCGGCGAGTAAGGAAAATGCCTGGTCTCCCTTGGAAAGTTTCAAACATGACTGATATTATATTTCAGGTTTCTAGAAAGATATTTTTCAACCTCTTTCGTATAGCCATGCTCACATTGATTGTTTTGTAGATTATAGGAATAAGAATAACAATATTAATATATATATTAATATATTTTAATCTCCGGCTAGTAAGGAAAATGCCTGGTCTCCCTGGGAAAGTTTCAAACATGACTGATATAATATTACATTCGTAGAAATATATCTTTTCAACCTCTTTCATATTAACTACAAAGCGTGACCAGATTGATACTTTTCGACGAGGAATTTAAATAAAGGGTCTCTCTTGGGACGATTCAGAACACGAGGAACTCATACTGTAGATTCCTAGTAAGATATTTTTCAACCTCCTTCGTATAGCCATGATCACATAGATTGTTTTGTAGATTATAGGAATAAGAATAACAATATTAATATATATATATTAATATATTTTAATCTCCTGCTAGTAAGGAAAATGCCTGGTCTCCCTGGGAAAGTTTCAAACATGACTGATATAATATTACATTCGTAGAAATATATCTTTTCAACCTCTTTCATATTAACTACAAAGCGTGACCAGATTGATGCTTTTCGACGAGGAATTTAAATAAAGGGTCTCTCTTGGGACGATTCAGAACACGGGGAACTCATACTGTAGATTCCTAGTAAGATATTTTTGTCAACCTCCTTCGTATTAACGTTGTGCCTATAAGAGGAAAGTTGAAAAAAGATTTTTATATGAATTTCCGATATGAGATCAGTCTCGTTTGAATCTTCCGCAGAGAGATCAGAAAATTTTCTTCCTTATCAAAGATCAGAAATGTGTTAACGTATAAATCATTATTGTTATACATATTCTTATAATCTGCAAACCAATCAATCTGAGCTCGCGTTGTGACTATATGAAAGAAGTTGAGAAAATTATCTTTCTAGGCATCTCAAATATGATATGATATCAATAAAGTTTCAATTTTCCTCAGAGAGACCAGACATTTTTCTTAAACGTCAAAGATTACAAATATTTTAACGTATTAACAGATTATTATTATTCCTATTCCTATAATCTACAAACCAATCAGTCTTATCACACGTTGTCGCAATACAAACTATATTTAAAAAGACCTTTCTAGGAATTTCCAATGTGAGATTAGTCAAATTTGAATATTTCCCAAAGAGAGACCATGCATTTTTCTTACTCGTTGAATATTAGTAAGATATTGACGTATATATTATTGTTTTTATTTTATTCCTATAATATACAAATCAATCAATTTGATCACGCGTTGTGGCCACAAGAAAGTGGGAGAAAAATATTTTTTATGTTCTCCAATATGAGAGCAGTCAAATTCGAATCTGTCCCCAGAGAGAACAGGCATTTTTGTTAGTCGTCAAAGATTAAAATTTTATTAACGCACATGTTATTATTGTTATTCTTATTTCTATAATCCACTAAACAATCTTATCACGCGGTGTGTCTAATACAAAAGTGGTCGGAAAAAGATCTTTCTACGAATCTACAATATGAGAGAACAGTCATTTTTATTCTTCGTCAAAGATTAGAAATATATTAACGTATATATTATTATAGTTATTAATCTTCCTATATTATCCAAAGCAATCAATGTGATCACGGTTTCTGGCTACTACGAAAGAGCTCGACAAAAATTTATCAACAATCTCTAATATGAGAACACCCATATTTGAAACTTCCCAAGAGAGTCTCGTTTTTCTTCCTCCTCGTAGATTAGAAATATTTTAACATATATATTATTATTTTTATTCGTATTCCTATAATCTACAAAACAATCAATGTGATCATACGTTGTAGCTATACAAAAGAGCTTGAAAAGAGATCTTACTAGGAATCTCCAATATGAGATCAGTCATGTTTGACACTTCCCCAGAGAGACCTGTTATTTTTCTTACTCGTCGAAGATTACAAAATGCCGATGGAAACATTATGAAAGCGAACGTTACCTTAGGATAGAGAACGATCGAAGCCTCGTTCACGCCAAATGCGTCCTTCTTTACACCAAACACACTGAATGGCAATATACTATTAGAAAAATAAAATAAAGAGAAAGAAAGAAATGGCAAATATATATCATTGTAAAGTAGGAAGGGGAAAACTTTCAACAGATTTGTAACATTGTTTTCCGATTCGGTGGCAGCTGTCTCTATACAGAAATAATAATTGTTCAGGCATACATCAATATATCAATACATGGGCTATTCGTAAAATATTCAGCTAGTTTGATTATCTCAGAAAATCGGTTGCGCGGCCTTTTTGCATGTTGTCAATCAATAAGAGTGGATTTTAATAAGCATGCAGGAAAGGACACCCCCGCGTCGGGTTGTTTAATCGGTAGAGTAAAGAACTGTCCGGAAAGTGTTCTGGTTATTTTGAATATCTCAGAAAATAGGTTGCGTGCCATATATGATACACGCTTTCGGCGATCATGTCTTGAAAGAGACATGGCTGACTAGGCAAAAGATTATTTCGCATTAGGTTCTATTACTTTCTGCGGTAGACAAGGCTATAGAACCCAATCTGTTAACCTATAACTGGGAAGAGACGGATTAATGCCTTCTCCAATGGTATTTGTGCTTAAGTGAATGCGAGGAATTCAACTGGTATTCGAACTCGGCTCACAGATTTGTCGTTCCGAGTAGATATCCACTGCACCACAGCGCACATCCATCAATTAGAGCGAACTTTAATATGCATACAGGAACGGACATTCGAGCGTCAGGTTGTTTAATCGTAAGAGTGACAGACTGTCCGGAAACTGTCCAGATATTCTGAATATCACACACACACACACACACACAAACAAAAAAAAAACAGGTTACGTGTTGTAATTATCAAATCAATCAGAGCGAACTTGAAAGAGAAGGCATGCGCAGTCACTCTATGAACTAATTGGTAGAGTAATGGACTTTCCGTAAAGTATCAACCTATTTTGAATGTTTCAGAAAACAGGTTGTGCGCTCTCGTTGTAATCATTAAACCAATCACAGCGAATTTTAATGAGCGGGCATGAACAAAAACTCCAACGTTAAACTAATTGAGAAAGAGACGAACTGTCCGGAAAGTATCAAGCTATTTTTAATATCACAGAAAACAGGATGCGTGTTGTTGTTTTAATTATTCAACTAATCTAAGCGAACTTTAATGAGAAGACATGAACCTACAATCCAACGGCGAATTAGTTAATTGGTAGAATGACGAACTGTTCGTAAAGTATCAAGCTATTTTAAATGTTTAAGAAAACAGGTTGCCCACTCTAAATGTAATTATTAAACCAGTCAGAGCGAATTCTAATGAACAGGCATGAACCGACAATCCAATATTGAATTATATTAGATTATGTAATTGGTAGAATAACGAACTGTCCGGAATATATCTAGCTATTACAAATATCACAGAAAACAGGTTGGATGTTGTTGTAATTATTGAACCAATCAGAGCGAGGTTTAATGAGAAGATATGCACAGTTACTCTATTATCTAATTAGTAGGGGTCCTAAGTATGACGATAAACTGCATCCGGCAGCAAGGCCTCTGATTGGGAGGTTGTGAGGAGCATGGAACCACTTCTTAATTGCTGTTGTTCCCAGGTCCACCCTGATCCAGAGTGGTAGCACCTTTGAGGGTCCCAGTTATGGGTAAATAGTTAACCTCCAAACTGGGGTCAAAATGCTATGAAAGAATTTACCACCAATTTTTTTTAATGAAAAATATTACCACCAAAATGTTTTTGAATGAAAAATGTTACCAGCAAAAGTTTTTGAATGAAAAATGTTACCAACAAAACTTTTTTGAATGAAAAATGTTACCAGCAAATGTTTTTGAATGAAAAATGTTACCAACAAAACTTTTTTGAATGAAAAATGTTACCAACAACTGTGATTTAAAAAAAAGTTTCCAGCCTTAAATGACTCTTTAGATGTTGATAGGCCGTTAAACAAGAACAAACAAACAAACAAACAAACAAACAAACAAACTAATTAGTAGGGTGATAAAATGTCCGGAAAGTATCTAGCTATTTTGAATACTTCGAAAACTGATTACCCATCCCTATTGCAAGTATTCAACCAATCGCAGCGAACTTAAATGGGGAGTCATGAACAGACACTCCAACGCTGAATTATGTAATTGGTAGAATGTTCTACTGTCTTGAAAGTATGTTGCTATTTTGAATATCTCAAAATAAATAAATAAATAAATAATTAAATAATAAACAGGTTGCGTGGCGGTGCTGTAATTGTTAAATCAATCAGAGCGAACTTTAATGAGTAGGCATGAACTCCAATGCTGTATGATGTTGGATTATGTAATTGGTAGAATGACGAAATGTCCGGAAACTATCTAGATATTTAGCATTTCTTAGAAAACATGTTGAGTGGCATTGTTGTGAATATTCAACCAATCAGAGCGATCTTTAATAATCATGTCTGAACAGACACTATCGTTTGGATAATGGTTGGTTAATGTGACGGGACTGTCTGGAAATGTAATGTAAGTCACTTTAATAATGTTGTCATGAAACCAACATATAAATACTTGTTTTTATTAGAGATACAATCTCTGAAAGAACATTTAATTTGATATACAATGTTGATCATTTGCAAAATATTAGTTGAATGAGAAGAATTGTTGCGAATGATTAAGTTAGTTGCATTAAATTTAGCATAGTATATAATTAGTTTTATTTTTTACTGGGATCTGCGGGGAATATATTAGTAATCATGAGATTTTATGATTTTTTTATCTTGTCTGCAGTTACGTTGCATATGATTGCAGTATAGTAGGCTGATATGTTTACGGTTATTTGAGGAAATATTCTGTTTTTTTAATTTTTTTATTTATGCCAATATTTCTAATAGCTTTTCTGATTTGAATGAGAGTTCGTTTAATGTTTCTTTTGATTCAGCATAGAAAACTTTCTTCGTAGAAGAGTCAATATTTGCTCTGTTTATTCAATTTTGTGTAATTGTTGTTTTGTAATAAAACATTTGCTTTTGTAGTTGAGAGTGTACTTGTTTATATTAGTTATATTTTTATATGGGGAGATAGTAAATAAATTATAATTGGGGTCTATCAATATATAAAGAGGAATTTTATTGTTTTTGTTATGAACGGAGTTTTTTTTAAGTAGTCCATGTATGTCATCTAAGCTTTATTTCATTTATGTTTTTGGCAAAGTAAACCTGGCTGCTTCAAAAGGACCTAGAAGCTGTGATTGAATGGGTTAGAAAAGGGTTCTTAAATGTTAATGCCCTCCAAAACAGGCTGTTCTCCTTTACACACCCTAGAGAAACTTGTCTGCCATCAGAATTGCCTACCATCAGAATGGAGGACGCTGATCACCCACAGAGCAACACACTTCGCCTCGTTGGCTTTACTCCCTCAAATAATATCAAATAGAATGACAACATTGAATCTTTGGCTGCATCTAGGAGAGTGGGTTACTGTGTCGAGTCAGGGAGTTTTTTTTTCTCGACAGAATTCAGTTTGCAAATCTATAAATCTGCCATTCGTTAGTGCATTGAATACTGTTGCAGTATCTGGTCTGGTGCTCCTGCTATTCACTTTGAGGTTCTTGACAAAGCCCAAAGAAGGATCTGCAATATACTTGATCCTGACTTAGCAGCTCCCCTTCAGTCACTTTCTCACCGACCTGATGTGGCTTCCCTCTGTCTTTTTTGGAAGTATTTTCATGGCAACTACTCTGACAAGTTTTTTCCTGTTTTCCCGACCACATGTATTTACTTGTGATACTAGATTGGCATCTAGGTTACACCCTTTTACCGTCAAGAGAGTTAAATGTAACCATCTCTTTGACTCTAACAGTGTCTTTTTTTGCATTTCCCGTTTGTGGAAGTCCCTACCGCTTGCTTGTTTCCCTGATAGCTACAATCTCCCAAAATTTAAATGAAACTTAAGTTACCATCTTCTATTTACTTGATTCCCATTCATCTCTTATCTTTTCTTCGGCATTCCCTGTACCCAGTTTTCTTTTCTAAATCTTTGAGGAGAATGTCCACTATTTAAAGTCATATAGAGGGATATATATCACATAACAGTACTGTACTCTTTTCTTTGTTCTCAACAAAATCTTTCTGTGTCAGTATTTTAAATTTTGAAATACGTTTTGGCCATGCCAATGCGCTTTTAAATAAAGTTTTTATGCAGTTTCTCTTGTGTTTTCACAGCTTTTTTTTAAATATCTGATCTGAAATATCTGCAACTTTTACGGGAAAGATACTCCAAGTAATTGGTACGAAACTGCACGAAATTAGTATGAAACTAAAAAATTGGTACGAACACCATCAAGACACGGTTTCAGACATAGGAACTATACCTGTTTTATGTGACTTTAAAATACACACAGACAGTGCAATCAATTAAAAAGTTATATGCAACTTCAATTGCCATCTTCTATCTACTTGATTCCCATTCATCTCTTTTCTTTTCATCGGCATTCTCTGTACCCAGTTTTTTTCTCTCAGTGTAACTCCCTGCGCACAAGTGGCGGTCTTGCCTTGCTTGGAGTGAAGTGATTGAAAAAAAAAAACTAAGATGAGACTATCATCTACATATCTTAGGTAAATGAAGAAGTTTTTAGTGTGGTTATATATCTTGTTTTTAAGGTTAGTCATGTAGAAGTTACTAAATGTTGCTCCCAGAAATGAACCTATGGAGACACCGCGTTGTTCGTATATATTATTTTGATTGTCATAGAAAGGAATCTTAGTGGTACAAGTCAAAAGTAGTTTCCGTAATATGTTCTCTTTAATTTTTAATTGTGGGAATGATTGATTGTTGTAAATATTTATCTATATTTCTGAGATGAGGTAGTATTTGCAGTATTTACATTATTCGGAATATTGTCCTCATCTTTGTTGCTCATAATTGTACGACGTTTCGGCCGTTGTACGCTCCGGTTTTCTTCAGGTGCTAGAAATTTTGAACCAAACCATTTATTACAATTATCATTCTCATTCCTTGCGTAGTAATGCTAGATTGGAAGTCATGAGCTATCTTTCTCTAATCCTGAAAGTTACTTGTTCACCACTGTTCTAGCTTGGTATTGAGATCACAACTCTTTGGGTCAAGGCACAGGAATTCTGCACCATGCCACACAAACAGAGAATTCAGTTACCGTGCCAGACAATTTCTGAGACCACATCAGCCCTTTCACCTAACGCCCTTTCACCTAACTCTAACCCTTGGTTATTAGGTGTAGGGCACAGTTTGGTGGGAGAGCAGCAAAACTCCTTGTAACACCAATGATGAACTGAAAGCAAGCATTAAGGCAACGTTCAAAATCCTAAATAAAGAGACCGTCTACAAGAGCTGCAAGAGATTCCGACGCCAATTGCGATTTTATTGAATAAATTTTCTCTTTAGTATTTCAATATATTTTTTGCAATTTTGGTAAATATACCTGTTAAAATGGATGTGCGTTGTGGTGCAGTGATGCCAGTTCGGAACGAAGAATCGGGGAGCCGAGTTTTAATTCCAGCTGAATTCCTTGCATTCACTTATGCGCAAATACCCTTCGGAAAGGTATTAATCCACCTCTTCCCTCCAGTTATGTGTTAAATAACAGGACAGATTGGGTTCTATAGCCCTGGTCAGCAACCAGTCAAACTGCAAAAAGAAATGTCAACCTACTAAGGGAAAATCTTTTGACCAGTCAGTCATGTCTAGAAAGAGACATGATCGTCCAAGCGTGTATTATGTATGACACTTAACTAACTGACTGACCTGTTAAAATGAGATGTCAGTGTTATTTTCATTTTTCCGTCATTTGGAGGACAATTCATCCATCGCAACTTGTATATTTCTGCCTCTCTCACAGATGGACGAAACGTAGGAAAACATTTGCTACTCTATCGTTATTTCCATGGAGTGTGTTCAGATGAACTACTCTCCTTAGTTCCATCAGGCATGACCTACTGGGCTAAAACCCGCCATGCCACGCACTCTGTAGCGAACCATCGTGTCTCACGAAACGCTACCTTGTGGGACCGTCTTCTGTCAATGAGGCTGCTTCCCGATCACTACAATCTTAACCGGTTCAAGTCTAGAGTTAAACGTTATCTTGCCGGCATACCTATATAAACTGTGCCTTTTAGTCTGTAACTTTCTGCTGTTTGATGTGTACATGAAGCTCAGTTAAATCGACTCCCATGAGGATACTTCCCCGATCACTACAATCTTAACCGGTTCAAGTCTAGAGTTAAACGTTATCTTGCCGGCATACCTATATAAACTGTGCCTTTTAGTCTGTAACTTTCTGCTGTTTGATATGTACATGAAGCTCAGTTAAATCGACTCCCATGAGGATACTTCCCCGATCACTACAATCTTAACCGGTTCAAGTCTAGAGTTAAACGTTATCTTGCCGGCATACCTATATAAACTGTGCCTTTTAGTCTGTAACTTTCTGCTGTTTGATATGTACATGAAGCTCAGTTAAATCGACTCCCATGAGGATACTTCCCCGATCACTACAATCTTAACCGGTTCAAGTCTAGAGTTAAACGTTATCTTGCTGGCATACCTATATAAACTGTGCCTTTTAGTCTGTAACTTTCTGCTGTTTGATGTGTACATGAAGCTCAGTTAAATCGACTCCCATGAGGATACTTCCCCGATCACTACAATCTTAACCGGTTCAAGTCTAGAGTTAAACGTTATCTTGCCGGCATACCTATATAAACTGTGCCTTTTAATCTGTAACTTTCTGCTGTTTGATATGTACATGAAGCTCAGTTAAATCGACTCCCATGAGGATACTTCCCCGATCACTACAATCTTAACCGGTTCAAATTTAGGGTTGCTTGCATATCTTCATAAACTGTGTTTCTTAATCTGGAACTTTCTACCGAATGATATGAACATGAAACTCAGTGAAACCTACTTACAAGAGAATGGTTCCCCAATCTCTACAATATTAACATGTTAATGTATAGGGTTATCTTGCCAATGTATCTCCATAAAGTGTGTATCTTAATTTATTGATATTGACATGAACTTCATTAAAACCGACTCTAAAGAAGATGCTTTCCCGATCACTTTAATCGTGAATTGCTAAAGTCTATGGTTAACCGTTACCTTCTACGCTTATCTGCATCAGTTGTACCTCTTACTCTGTAAACCTCTACCTTGAGTGGCCCCGAGCCTTGTATAAAGTGAAAGCTACTGTAAAATAAGCAAGCATATATATATGTGTACGTATGTGTTTGTGCGTGGCATCAATATTGTCGGGTTAGACTTAAAGTTACACTCAATTGCGAAGTTAGTAAAAACACAAAACCGCAGATAGTTAATTATAAGCAGCTATAGGAAACTGTTACGAAAGTCTAAAGGAATTTTTCCCTCCATCAAGTCTGTGACAGCTGATGTTTTTCGTCTTTTCTACACACATAAAATGGGCAATTATCGCTGCGAACCAGACAAAGGCCATCTGCCACCCCTTGTGTGTTTACTTATTGTGCTTCAAAAAGAAGAAGAAATAAAAAAAAAAACGGAGAAAATTCGATTCTTATCTTCTGACAATCACATCAGTCATGAATTGGAGTTTGTTGCGTTCAAAATCAGAACCAAACAAACTGTAGCTGTCAGGTTAAAGGCTTTCAAAAATTGATACAAAAATATACGAGAAGATGCGACAGTTAAAGATATAGATATATACGGACGTGTTAAAATCAAACGGCAGGAAAAAATAAATTTAGATCCATATCGAAGTGTAAAAAAGTATACGCATCTAGCAAAATAGAAGCCAACACATTCTCGCTAGTGGGGAGAATTCATTCATATTTCCACGACGGTCATAGAAGATATTTTTTATATTAAGTCCTTCCAGCCACTTTATTTTAAGGAGATTGAATAGATTTTAGGTTGGATGCATATTTTTAATTCCCCGGGTGAGCTCTGACGAGAGAGGAATTAATATTGGTTAAGTTTTAGGCTTTTTGTTTTTTTCGTTGTGTTTCAATTTACAATTTTTTCAATTTTCTGTTGCTTGAATTTAACATGTCCGCTTTTATTTCAGTTATTAAATTTTCTGTCCCAAGTAAAATATTTAGATACCCAATATCCGATGATTTTTAATGTCAGTCAGTGTTTTCATAATAAAATCAATATTAAGCAAACAATATGAAGTTTTCCTGTTGATAGTTCTGTTATCTTGATCTTTGGTTCGCGATTTCCAACGTTGTTTTTCGAGAACTCAATAAATTTACATCATCAGGTTTCTCTTGTGTTTCTAACTGAAATTAAAGCAATTGCTAACATCAACATTTATGGTAAAATTCTGGCTGGGAGAATGGGAACGTTATTATCATTTTTTGCAAAGTTTATAGAAATTTTAAATGGCTCTTTCATCTCAAAAGTACTTTTAAATAAGCAACCACCTACTTGACACGATGTAGCAAAAGTGCGTTTGAATTATATGAATGACTAGTGTGATCTTTCTAGCTGTTCTTCGCAAACATTTTGTACTTTTATAAAAGACAAATTTATAACTCGTGTAATATATTACCTTGAATGACGGATATAATTGACAGATACATCCAGTCGTACATATGATCAACAAAGGGACATCTCTAAAAAGAAAAAATGCACGGGTAAATAGTCGTGACCATGTGAATCACGTGAGAGTTTTAAAACTAAAGTTTAGAATTTAGGCTGAAGAAAAAAAAACCCGCTGGTTTCCAATTCCCGACGACACCTTCGTGTGCGCGACTCTCTTCTGCTGCCCTTCTGCTCTACACACGTGTCACTGTCGAAGAATAAAAATTATTATTACATTTTTATATATACGTCTTCCTCGTTGTTGTCCAGTATATAACAATAGACCATTCGTTTCAAAAGATAACTTCTTTCGGGATTGTATAAATAATTGGTATCATCTTGAGAAGTGTTTCCCGACCATTTTTAACTTAGGGGCATACACGAAAAATAATCTAAAACTCTGTAGAGTACTTTAAATTGTAATAAGGAATAATTATTCCTTTAAAGCCTTGGCCTATCATCCGCTATGGTAGACTTAAGAACAAAATTACCTGATATGGTTACCTATTTTGATATCTTTATGTGTAGTTTCCCTTCAGATTATTGCTCTCCACGTTTTCCTGTCATTTATAGTTATTAATAAACTTCGTCTTTCCATTATTTCTTAAAATCCCTGTTCCGCAATCCATTTCTTCAAGCTCATTAGGTATGTTATCCATTGCTTTCCTCTTTACCTCTTGCCTTCAATCTGTTCCGGGAGTATAAGACATGGATAGACATGGAAACCACGTGCTCAGCGTACCTTGCTTTTTAAAATAAATATTTTCAAATTCTTTAATACTCATCTATTAACCACTTTCTCCACCCCGTATATCCTTTCCTTTCTCTCCACCTTTGAAACTGTCATCATACCTGCATTCTCAAATTTCTATTGCTCCTTTCTAACTGGTTCGTCTTCCTCTTCACTCTCTTCTAATTAATCTTTTTACACTTATGTAGCCCCCTGCACATCAGTGACATTACCGCCTTGCTCGGGGTGAAATGATTAAAAACAAGCATTGTTCGGACTGTTGTTTTCATCTTTATTGCCATATTCACAACGTTTCGGCCGTTGTACGCTCCGATCTTTTTCAGGTGATTGGAATTTTGAACTGAACCCTTTATTTCGATAACTGGGTAGATTGTTTTCGTTCGCAAGGATCGAAATAAACGGTTAGGTTCGAAATTCTAATCGCCTGAAGAAGGTCGGAGCGTACAAGGGGCCGAAACGTTGTGGATGTCTTAATAAAAATAAGGACAACAGTCCGAACAATATATATAATGCAAATTATACCTTATCTTAGAAATATAGACAAATATTTTTTAAATATAAAAATAATTAATAAATTACACTTTTGGTAATTTATAGTACGCCTGGTTACTTCAGGGTGCATTTGTGGGTCCGGGTTCACCGGTTGAGAAGGACTGTTCTGCAAAAGTGACTTGACGTTGGTTAAGCTGAGACGGAGAAATAAGGTTTATTCTTTAAAAAAAAAGCTTGCTTTTAATTCCAATTATCCAAAACATTTTTAACCGCCGCTTATATGCGTAAATTGAAAGGGCATTGAATTCGTAGAATATTGTTTGGATTTTTAACTCCAGATCTTCATTATACGATATTTTTTTTCGATATATGGATCGAAAGCCTATAAGATGATAGGATTGGGCAAAAGAAAAAAATAGAAACATATCACAAGCTAAGATATTTCACTTTTATTAAAGATTCTTCAGAGACCAAGAGAAAAAAAAAATAACAAAGAGACTATATACTGGTATGTTCTAATTTTGGTTTAATTCTTATTGATTATATATGTTTTTTTTTTTTTAATCATTTCACCCCGAGCAAGGCGGAAACGCCACTGATGTGCAGGGGGTTACATAAATGTATAAAGATTATTTAGAAAAGAGTGAGGAGTACAAGCTAGTTAGAAAGGAACAATAGAAAGCTGAGAAAGCAGGTGCGATGACAGATACATAGGTGGAGAGAAAGGGAAGGTTATACAGGGGAGGGGAGAGAGCTAGAGTCCAGTGGTTAGTAGATGAGTATTAACTTTGCATTTAAATTTCTGGAGGTTGTAGCCGTCAGGAAAGCAAGAATACGGGAGTAAGTTCCACAGGCGGGAAGTGCGAGAGAGGAAGCTGCAGGAGTAGAATTGTCGTCTGCATTTAGCTAACCTGACTGTGAATGGGTGGGACCCAGTTGCCAGTCTGGTTGCACGGGTAAACACCTGTTGAGGAGGCATCAGTGACTTAAGCTCATCCGAGCAGAAGCCATGAAAGTATTTATAGAAGAGACAGAGGGAGGCCACATTTCGACGATGGGAAAGTGGCTGCAGTCGAGTCGCCAGATCAGTGCCTATCACATTACAGACTCTCCTTTGGAGCTTGTCAAGAACACTGAGGAGAACGGCAGGGGCACCTGACCATAAATGGCAGCAGTACTCCATGCACGGACGGATGGTTGTCACATGTATTAAAGCATTAACACAATAAGTTCCGGGCCTGACATATGAATGGCGCTACTAATAAAAAATACATATGATTTTTATGAAGTACTAACGTTCAAATAGCACGTGACGATATTTGAGCCTAATCGGATTATTGAGGCGAATGAGATAGATAGATAGATAGATAGATAGATAGATAGATAGATAGATAGATAGATAAACACATCACACAATAAGTTCCGGGCCTGACATATGAATGGCGCTACTAATAAAAAATACATATGATTTTTATGAAGTACTAACGTTCAAATAGCACGTGACGATATTTGAGCCTAATCGGATTATTGAGGCGAATGAGATAGATAGATAGATAGATAGATAGATAGATAGATAGATAGATAGATAGATAGATAAACACATCACACAATAAGTTCCGGGCCTGACATATGAATGGCGCTACTAATAAAAAATACATATGATTTTTATGAAGTACTAACGTTCAAATGGCACGTGACAAAAATTGGGCCCAATCGGATTATTAGTTTACAAATTAGTTATTAAAGTAAAGCTACTGTTGCAAATTTTCAAAACAAGGGAAAAATCTGAATTTCGTGTGTTCATAAAGCATTGCTTTCTGATGGGAAAAATACTGTTCAAGCAAAGCAATGGTTTAGTGAGTGTTATTCGGACTATGCTCTGTCGGAAACAACGGTTAAGATGTGGTATGTTGACTATAAACACGGTCGTGCAGACACAAATGTTGCAGAAAGTTCAGGTCGCCCAAAATTGGCAGTTGTCCCGGAAAACACACACACACACACCCACACACACACACACACACACACACACACACACACACACACACACACACACACACACACACACAAATCACAAACAAACTCGTTTGAACGATCATAAATTGAAGTTGCGTGAGATAATAGATGAGATGAACGTATCAGAAGGTAGTGTATTCACCATACTGCATGAACATTTGTCAATGAGAAAGCTGTTTTCAAAGCGGGTGCCGCGCTTGCTCGCAGACGATTCAGAGCATTGTTTTCAACTGTTTCAACGCAAAAGAAGGAGTTTTGTGTAAATATGTGACAATTGATGAAGTATGAATCCACCACTTTACTCTGGAGTCAAATAGGCAGTCAGCTGAGTTGATAGCAGCAGGCGAAAACTGTCCAAAGCGACCAAAGATGTAAACATCACAAGACAAGATTTTGGCCCCCGTATTTTATGATTCGCAAGGTATTTTGTTCACCGATTACCTTGAGAAAGGACGAACCATCAATAGCAAATATTATATAGCATTATTGGTGCGTCTGAAGGAAGAAATCACCAAACAACGGCCACGACTGAAGAAGAGAAAAGTGATCTTTCACCACGACAACGACCCGTGTCACAAGTCGATCGCAAAGATAGCAAAACTACATGAATTATATTTCGAATGGCTTTCGCTTCTACTATATTCTCCAGATATGTCCCCTAGCGACTACAGGTTGTTTTTAGACCTCAAAAGAATGCTCAAGAGAAAGAGATTTGGCTCCAATAAAGAAAACCGAGACGTATTTTGAGGCCAAAGACATATCGTTCTACACAAAGTCATTAAATTGTTAGAGAAGCGTTGCAGTCAGTATATCACCCTAGAAGGAGACTATGTTGATGAATAAAGTCGAATTTTGCCTAAAAGTTATTGTTTTATTAGTTAAGCTGGGATTTATTGAGTGATGTGTTAGATAATTACTTTTAAATGTATGTGCGTAGATTCTTTTTTGTGCATCGTAGTGTATGTATAAAAACGATGGTCTGTTTAGGTGTACATGGATGGTAACGTTAGAAATATATGTCTGTGCCTATTAATATATGTATTTTATGTATGTGAGTATACATTTTTAAATTCTGAGTTTACCTTGTCCCAGATTGGTTACCACCCAAAACTATATGAACCAGTCTGTTCTATTCACACATAGCTTCAGCGGATAGGATTTTTATTCATAAATCTTCCCAGGAGAATTATCACGTAGGTGAGTGTAATGAACTCATCCAGAATTCGAACTTATCTTTCTGATTCATCAAGCCGAAAATTATGGCTCTATTATGCTTTCACCAAGACTAGCAAGCAAACTTATATTAAAACTTCAAAAAAAAAAAAAAGAGACAGTTGACATTTCTGGGAAAGAGAGCCTAGATAATTTAATGTTTACAATACGTATTGACGGTGGGAGAAACGGCCGAGAGAACAGTTAGCAACTTACTTATTGTGTGAGACAGAAACCAAAAAAAAAAAAACAAAAAAAACGCAAACATCAGTTAGCAAGGTTTTGGCCTCCATATTTTGGGATGCGCAAGGTATTTTGTTCATTGATTACCCTGAGAAAAGAAGAACCACTAATAGCAAATATATAGTATTATCTAAACTTATTTATAAATGGAACTTTGTCTGTGTGTGTGTGTGTGTGTGTGTGTGTGTCCATTACCTATAAACTCCGAAACGGCTGAAACGATTTTCTTGAAAATTTACACAGTTGTACTATAAGCGTCTGCGAGTGTTCTTAGCTAGATTTTGTGTCGAGGTATCCCCGATAAATATCAAAAATCGATAATCGAAAAAGTCGGGTTATGAAGGAGTGGTCTGATTTTAATCAAATTTGATACACTCATAGACAAAGACATAAGAAACAATATTCAGAAATTTCAAGGTTTCAGTTCTTACAATAGTGCAGAAAATCGATAATATATATATATAAAAGGCAAGATGTTTGTGTGTGTGTCTGTTTATCTGCCTGTATGTCCGTATTTTTTTTCAGCCCTTTTATTTTAGTTTTTGCTTCGAGTTTGGCTCTAAGTAGGTATCATTGTAGTTCTTAGTCTCGGCCATGATACCATTTATTCAGAGGACTTATTTAGCTTTCAAAATTCAGTTTACGACGATTTGATATCGATACCAGGAACTCAAAATTTGACTTACATCCATTCATTTTTTTCCAGTCTACGGTTTCGCTTTAACTGGAAACAACTATTGCTTTTCAGTCTTTCGTGCTAACGTCCAAAGAGTCTGAGCTCCAGGACCATGGATTAGTTTTAAAACTTTCATTACACCCGAGCAACGCCGGGCTATACTGCTAGTAGCATTATAGGTGCACCAGAAGGAGATTACTTCGAGAAACGAAAGACAAGAAGTACTAGAAGCGCGCGCGCGCGAGAGAGAGAGAGAGAGAGAGAGACAGACAGACAGACAGACAGACAGACGGACTGACTCACTGGTGCTCCTATGATAGATTCAGTGAGAGAAAGGGAAACGTCTTTTTTGCTCCATGGGACGTATTGGGCTATAGCGTCATTGCGCTTTTGTTACTGTTGTGATTTCTGTTGTAAGTAGGCTTTCTTATGGCGAGCCCCACGCGCAAACAGTTTTGAATTCAGAATTGTCCTTCTATACTGGTTTCCAACCAAAGCTATACATTCCTGTCTGTCCTGTTATTTAATCTAGAGCTGATGGAATAATCAATGAATTAAATGAATATTTCTACAAAGGTTGTGGAGAGCCATGATTACCCATATCCTGAAATGTTGTTACCTTTATAGATAGGTAAACAGATGAGGAAAGGGAAACTCACTGGTGGTCTTGTGGTAGATTCAGGAAGATAAAGAGAGACTTGTTCCATCGGAGGTGTTGGAACACAGGTTCACCACGCTTATGTTATGCAATTTTCGTAGCAAGCAGATGGGATGGAGTCGCTAGTACAACGGGCAAACAGTTATCCGTCTCCCAGACTGTTTGCCTCTCTGTCCTGCTATAAATTATCGTATACCGTTTTAATTTATATTTGTAAAAATGTGAACACAAGGGTTTCGGTCGGAATTCGAATTCCGTACTTCGAAGTCACTTTCGGAGCCTATAAACACTACGCTATCTGCTCATCAAATTTCTTACGTCGAAAAGTATCAAATGAAGTCATGTTGAATCATATTTATTGTTATTCTTGCTCGGTTTTACTTGTCTTCGCATAGTCAAATATTTATCATCTAACTTTAGGTTGTCATATATTGAACTTTAAGAAACCCTATTAAGCTGACATTGTTGCGCAGACAGAGCTTAGAACTAGAGGAATTTAAACGGATTTTGTTTGTCTGCAATACAACTCTAGAAAAGTTTTATATATCCTTAGGAATCTAGTTTCGTCCTGTTCAAAATCAGTAATGTTTAACGCTTTCTTATTTTTTTTCTTATTCTTTTCGTCAGAGTTTAAGAATATTCTTTTTAGTATACTCGCATTTATTTTTATATAATTTATATCCAATATTTCTCCATTTTTTGTGGTGGTGGTGGTGGGGGGTGTTTTTCTCCCTGTCCAGTGTAGATTATTTTCTTCATAAATCCTACTTAGAATTCGACAGTTTGTTTATAGCATTGAGCTAACAGCAAAGAAAAAAGAAATGGCGAACACTACGTTGTCAAAAGAAAAAAATCTAAAAAAAACATCTAAAAAAAAATTGAAAAAAAAAATGTGAAAATGCTCTCCTAAATATAAACATGAAAGGATCGGTAGAAATATTAACAAAAGTTAACATCAAAAACTAAGTCTGTCAAAAAAGCAATCAACTCGGTCTTTCCACTCAGTTGCAAAAAAAAAACAAAAAAAAAAACAGCATAGCATTATGTGAAAAGGGTCCAACCCTAATTAAAACAAAGTTTTATCAACAAATCATGTTTAATTATTAAGAGGAAAGATCAAATTTTGTTTTTGTAAAACTTTTTAATCACGTTCAAAATTTCTGGTAAAACTTAATTTTTAGTTTTCCGTCAGTGATTCACACTATATTTACCTAATGTGACTATTAAAGAAAACGTAAAATTACGCATGTCGTTTTTTTGGCGTTGAAAGACACATTCATTTGAAAATTTTTGCAAAAATCAACTAATTGTTAGATTTTAATGAAACTTTCAGGATTTATTTACAAATAAATGAAATTACTTATGCAATTATTATTTTTAGAAAATCATGCTAAAAATATTTTTGAAGCTGTTACCCCCACTCTAATTAATTGCATAAAACTTTTAGAAATACATTATCTAGACCAATTTTTTATTTATTAGTTTTATTTTTTAATTACGTGACTATTTTCTAGAAAATCTGCTCCGAATAGTTAAATTAAAAAATGCATTCAAACTACGCTAATTTTAAAGTAGAAAACTTTTAATTGATTTTATAAATAATATAATTTTAGGATATCATATTATGAAGAAGAAAAAACATTCGAGGAATAAGGAATTTTTATAAGAATTGTTTTATTTTTTCTTCGCTAATAAAAATTTCAATCATCTTTTAAATATTTTCCAGTTACTCAGTATGTTCGGTTATTAATTCATTAACAGACCGAAAATTTAAAAGTTTAATACAAATCATTTAGAATTAAGATTTATAAAATAATTTCTAAATATTTTTAATTGTGTTAAATTGCAGATTTTCATTTAGTATGAAAACTTATAAGAGGCCTATCATTAAAAGGTCACATGTTTCAAGATTTGTTTCCCTTGCGAAATGTTAAACTGGGTTATGTCAACTTTTGCTCATCATACTTCCAGATTGATTGATTACAGGGGCAGTGATTGCCTACTTGAAAGGTCAACGAGTTAGATCTTTGTGATTAATAAATACTTTTATTCAAAATTACTTTCCAAAAAACAATTAATATTTGTTTCAAATCAGATTAATATAAATTTAAATTTGCTAATTTTTCAAAAATGATTAGTGTGAAGATGTATATTTAATTTTTGCAAGATTTTTAAAACCGAGAATTAACTTTTGTTTACAAATATGTCGATAGCTCAAAAATGGCCGAAAAATTGAACATTAAAAAATAAATCTGAAAATTTTAATTTTAGATTCCAATGGATATAGTTTCTGTTTCAAATACACCAGAGTGTTTTGCTTAGTCGAAAAAGTAAATTTAATCATTTAGCTTTCAATTCAGCTAAAATTAATGTTTCAAGAAAAAGTTGTTTTTTTAATTCTATTTAAAATTTAGGTATCGAAAATGTAGTGGAAGTACCTACAATTAACTCTACTTGCTCGTTAAACAGAGATGAAGATTCTGATTTTCGGTGTCTAATTTTTTGTGTTAAACACCTTAAGTCAAGCTTTCTCATAAACAACCCAAATGAGGTTTCTATAGATACACCCTAAATGATTATACACACTAGAATAGGTTTCCGCTTATACACCACACATGAGGCTTCTGCTTATGCACTCTAAATAAGATTTCTGCGTCAGTCAGTTAAGTGCCATACGTGATACACGCTTGGGCGATCATGTCTCGAATGAGTCACGACTGACTGGGCAGAATATTTTCCAGCAGTATGTTGCCATTACTTTTTGCAGTAGACTGGTTGTCAACTAAGTCTATAGAACCTAAACTTCCCAGCTATTTAACCCATGGCTGGAGGGAGAAGCGACCATTCCCAAGGGTATTTGCGCGTATGTGAATGCAACAAATTCAACTGGAATTCGAACTCGGCCCCCCCGATTATCTTTTTTCCAAGCCGATATCCACTACACCACAACGTTTCCCCTTATACACCACAAATTAGGTTTTCGCTTATATAAACCAAATGAGGTTTTCTATATTAGTCTCAAAGTTAGGTTTCCGTTTATACACCGCAAATTAAATTTCCGCCGACGTACCCCAAATGAAGTTTCTAGTTATTAAAGTCTGAAACTGAAGGCTTTATTTTTGCAGCGCAAGACCAAAGACTTTTCAATAGGAACTTTCAGGCAAATATTATAAATAATAATGTGGATTCAAAATGCAAGTTCTGTGATAAATACCAAGAAACAACGGACCATCTAATCTCAGGATGTTCTATACTTGCCCCAAATGAATATAAAAATCGTCACGATGGAATGGGGCAATATTTACACTGGACAACATGCAAGCACTATGGAAAATATGTAAACAAATGTATAAACATCACCAGCACCGGTTACAGAAATAGATGTCATCATTCTACATGTTTAAATCTTCTACACAGACAGAAAAATTAAATCAAATAGGACAGACATTATTGTTAAAAACCAGAAAGAAAAACTTGCCTATAATTGATATTGTTTCTCCAGCATTTTAATGTAGCAACCAAGGAATTTGAAAAACTGTCAAAATATAAAGACCTGGAAATTGAAAGATGTCACCATTCTATGGGATTACACCTTCTACACAGGCTGTAAAATTGAAGTAAATAGGCCAGACATTATTGTTAAAAAGCAGAAAGAAAAAACTTGCCTGTAAATGTAACGCCATGGATGTTAGGGAAGATAAAAAAAAACATGAAATTGAGCCATAATAACACACCAAGACCTGCATTAAGTCTTCCTGCAGACTTGGTATGTAGTGCGACCATAGCAATAATCAAATTATGAATAATAATAATAATAATAATAATAATAATAATAATAATAATAAAACAAATGATTTTTTCAATTTTTAATTTTTACCATAAACCATAATTTAATTTACACCTGATTAACAATAATTTAATTTACACCTGATAAATCATAATTAAGGGTCTCAATTGCAATTTTCAGCGATTAATAATCTTTTCATTTATTTCTTGCTAAAAGTAGCGACATGAAAGTAATGTGATTTTAATTGATCATCCCCTAATCGGAACTCGCTACCTTCCAACTGAGTGACACTTGGTTCTGAAAGTTTTATTTATTTATTTGTTCTATATTTTGACGGCGGATGTTTGTTTTAATCTCTGATATCTCGATTGACTGCATCACAAATGTATTCGACATCAGTGAGGTTGACATTCTTCTTACGGAAAAAAGACATGCTGACTCTGTAAGCGACGACGACATAAAAAATGACGAAGCCTTCTACTAGGCTGAAAACATAGCAGAAACTGTCATGCTGTTTACCTTTGATATAAACCGCCATAAATCTCAGATTAGCTTCAGATCTTTGTGAATAAATAATGAACCCCAAAACATAAAATTGCACAATTGTGTCAGTTATTTAAACACTCTATTAGAAAATAGTTACTTTAGACTACAGATATAACTTACTATCGATCATATCATTACAAATATGAAAACATAGATCCAAAAACAGGTTACTATTTTCTTCTCATGTATGACACATAACGCTAACTTTTAGTCTTAAAAATCTTGAGAAAGTTTTGTCTTATCTAAATATATAAAAGGCAATCTGTGAGTCTGTGTGTGACTGTAATCTATGCACGCTTACATTTTTTAAGCTACGCCATTCAAACTTTCTAGGGACACATATCTACAGGGAAGCCAGATCGACACACACGTTTTGAGTTTAAGTTCAGTAATTTTTATCTTTCGCACTTTTTGACCAATGGAGCAGATTGTTTACATTTACTCCGTAAAACATCTAAAATCTAAGATAGTTGCTTGATTACGCCACAGAAATCAAATCACACGTGTCAAACTAAAAAAAAAAAAAAAAATGAGCCTTTATATTTAATTTTTTTTCCCGACGTTTTAAAAATTCATTTAGTCAACGAAAAAATGTAAAAAAAACATTTCCCCGTAATTTTGAAACAGAAATATTTAAAAAAAAGTGTTTTTCATGCAAAAACAAAATATGTAAAAAAAACGTGCCAATGGTTAATTTAATTATTTAGTCTTTTTTTTAGATTTAATATTTCATACTTCAGAAAATAAATTAAAAAAGAAATAAAGATTTTTTTGCTAAATATTTCATGCAGGAAATCAACTGTCTGTAATTTGTGTAATTTGTGTGGCATTAATGTAACTTTTTCCTTTAAAATTAAATATCTACATTTTAAAAAATTCATTGAAAATTTCTGAAATTCATTTAATAAAAAAATAATGTAAATATTTTCCCCGTAATTATGAAACAATTTAATTATTTAAGTCTGATTTTTTTTCAAATTTAATATTTCATACTTAAAAAAATAAGCCTGATTTAATATCTCATACTTAAAAAAAACTTACAGAGTTAGAGAGAGATAACTCATGACTTCCAAGCGAGGCTTTACGCAAGGAATGAGGATGATATACCCAGTGATTGTAATAAAGGGTCCGGTTCGAAATTTCTAGCACCTGAACAAGGCCGGAGCGTACAACGGCTAAATGTCGTACAAAAGGCAACAAATATGAGGACAATAGCCCGAATGATGCAAATACTTCTTTCAAAGAAGTTATTCATTATTCCTTTTCTCTCGAGGAAAAACAATAAAAGTAACTTCGTATTGTGGAGACATTGAGTGTGTACACGAAAATTTGAAAAAGAAACATCCGCGATTTGGGAACAGTGAAGTCCCAATTTTGTTGTACGGCACGCACGGCTTCACGCTTCCTGAACTTATGTAGAAAAGCTGCATAGTGTGAATTATGAAATTTTGGCTCATCCTCCATATTTACATAACATCACTTATTTTGAGTTTTATTTCTACGCAATAAAACAAAGTGAAATAATACAAGGAAGAGATAATCGAATTATTTGAATGTTTATTACATCAAAAAGATGCGATGAAGAATTTTGAGCTACGTTAGAGTTTAGGTTTGAGTTTTGTTTAACGACATATCAACCTCTGTGAGTCATTTTATGCCAAAAAGGTGGGGTTTTAAGGTATATTTTTAAATGTTTGGTTATAGTGAGAAGATTGATTTAGTCAGATTTTGATTAAATTTTTTTAAACATTTATTTTTATTTTAGAAAACTGAAGATGTTTTGTGGTTTTGTATTCAAAAATGTACTGCTGTTAACATTTTTCCCTTCCAAAGTGTATTATGACAATTTTTTTTTCCTTCAAAAATGTGTAAGGACAATAGATTTTTCTTCAAAAATATATAGTTTTTAAATAAAAGTTTATTTATATATATATATTTTTATGAAAGTCTATTTTTATACTTTCATAGTGTTTTGACCACAGTTTGGGGGTTAACTATTTGCTCAGAGCTGGGATCCTAACAGGTGTTACCAATCCGGATCAGTGAAGACCTCGGAACAACAGCAATTAAAAGAGGTAGTTCCATGCTCTTCTCTACCTCCTAACCAGAGACCTTGCTGCTGGATGCAGTTTACCGTCATACCCAGGACCAGCTATGTGAGAGAACAGTTTATTCATCACCATGATACATATTTCAATGAAATAATGTAGTTTACGAAGAGCTTTATTCATTTCTCATGAAGTGCGTCATTTCATGTGTGACAAGATAATATATATATATGTATATCTTTGTTCTCCAAGTAAGACAACAGAACCACTAATATGTAGAGAATTACTAAGGTTGAAAAATATAAGAATATAAGACGTACATTAATAACGAGTGAGAACAATAAGAGGACAAAATTTAGCTGTTGATATTATATTTGCATGACTGGAAATCAAGAGGCCTGAAGAGAGTCCCACGTGAGAAGTGCAAGAAAAGGAACTGTTAGCATAGAACTTACGTTTCTATCAAGCGATTTCGACTATAAATCCGCACATCTTGTAATGCGTTTAAATTTATAGAGTCTCGGTACTATAGAGGTAAACACATCAGTATATTTATCGTTAAATATTTATAGAAAAAGACGTTGGGGATGGTACTAAATTGAAATGCTAAGTCAGGAATTTTTTTATCGTTTCACCCCAAGCAAGGCGGTACTGCCACTGATGCGCAGGGAGCTAAATAAGAGTAAAACTTTAGACAAGAGGAGATTGAAGAGAAAGACGGACCAGTTACAGGTGATGTCAGAGAAAAGGTAAGAAAAGGATGGAAAAACAGGTGTGAAGACAGTTGCGAAGATAGAAAAGAAAAGAGCAAGATATACAGAGTGATGTAGAAAGAACTGGAGTCAAGTGGATAAAAGATGGATATTGATATTGCATTTAAATTCCTGGAGGTCGATCCCGGCAGAAAAGCAAGTATACGGGAGGGAGTTCTACAGGTAGAAGGTGCGAGAAAAGAAGCTGATGGAGTAGAAATTTCGCTTGCATTTGGTTGATCTAACTGTAAATGGGTAGAACCTTGTTACCAGTCTGATTGCACTAGTAAATTCTAGTGGCGGGGCACGAGAAAATTACACAATGAACCAAAATTCCTATCAGCAGACTGTTATGGTGAATCACACCTATTCCTCAGGTAATGGACTCTCCCTCCTATATTAATAAGTGTTAGCAGGAAGTTAACTCGAGAAGTTTTTGGGAAGGTCATAAGAGTTCTAGAAGTTCTAGAGAGTTCTTTAGAGTTCTATTAGAGTTCGGTGGAAATACTAGGCAGTTGATATTAGTCGGCAGTTAGCCGAATACTAAGGAGTCAGCTTTCAGTGGATGATTACCAAGTTGCTAACATTTAGAGTGCATTAAGTCGATTTGCAACCGACATAGCACGATTATAACCTTCACTGCGAAAACTAATCTACAACACAGACATAACACATAACAGACATGTTGGAGTAGAAGTTACGGCTGCATTTTATCGGTTTCACTGTAGATTAGCAACTAGATCCCACCCTTTTACAGTGAAACCGATAAAATGCAGCCGTAACTTCTACTCCAACAGTTTCTTTCCTCGCACTTCCCGACTGTGGAATTCTCTTCCAAACGATTGCTTCCCCGACGGCTACAATCTCCAGGAGTTTAAATGTAAGGTCAATAGACACCTCCTAACACACTAACCTGCTCCCATTCTATCAAACACTCTTCCCATCTGCCCAACCCTCGCTATCCTTACTCATCTGTCACCTTCCTCCTGACATTCCCTATGTCTAACCACTCCTTCTCTTTACCTTCACCTATGTAGCCCCATGCGCAATAGTGGCAGTGGAATGCCTTGCTTGGGGTGAAATGATTAAAAAAAAATAACAACTGATTCGAAATAATCTTTCCACTTGTCAGTGGAATATGTTATCCAGATTAACGTGTCACTCTCCTGGAGGCACACACCAGCCATAGTAAAGAAAAACAGAACAAATTCTCTCAGTTGATTAATAGAAAGTTTTCTTTTAGAGCGGTTAAAATTAACAAGTCATTTCTTGCCACAATTAACAACTGAATGTAATCTTTATAATTATTTTACCTCAAGTAAGGCCGAAATGCCACAGGTGCGAAAATAAAAAAATGTAATAAGAGGTAGATAGAATCAAATAGCTAAAATTGGTAATTTACGTTATATATAAGCTTTTGGAAATTCTGGCTATCAGGGAAGTAAGCAAATGGTAAGCAAATGGATCCACAAACAAGAAGTGCGAGAAAAGAAACTATTAGAGTAGAAAGACTGTTACAATTAACTATTTCGACGGTTTCCGAACTCATCTGTGTCCCAAAGGGATATGGCAGGCTTCATCTATGTACCCACGGGACAGCAGGAGTTATATGTTCCAGTGGAACATGGCAGTAGGTAGATTCTGTTAAGGCCAAAGGACTCGGGCAGAAGGGAAACAACCTTCATTCCCGGTTGCTGTCAGCTGAAAAAATGGAACTAGCGTTTGGGACATTATCAGGAGTGACGTCACGAGCGGTTTTCATGTGACTAAGTGACTTTATCCCGACTAAAAAAGATAAGCACTGTTTGCATGCTTACAATACAAAACCCCGGAGCTGCTCGAGATAGCGGGTTACAAAAACACAATTTATGCGGACAAGGGGTTATGATAACGGTTAACGGTTGACCCTGGACTTGAAAAACACAGATAAATAAAATAATCACAGTTATTATCGCTGAATTTATGTTTACCGACCTCCTCAAAAATTCTGGATGGTATTAACCAGGCTATCTATATAGGTATTCAAAACAGACTAAACCATTTCTTCCCTACCTGCAATAATTTCACAAATCTCTGCGACTCTATATCACTTACTTATTCAAAACTTTAAGCGAACTGATCCTACTTACATTCTCTTGGGAGTCGGTTCCACAGAGCAGCGGTTTGCGGGAAGAAGCTGCCCAAGTGGGATTTATGTCTCTCCAGTGGAATACGAAGGGAATGACGGGGATTCGCCACAATGCGCATAGCATGGCGTCTTCTAAATGTGTAAGTTAAAACTGGCGGAAGTAAGGAAGATAGTTCATCTGAGCACTTTTTTTGAAATTAGCGATAGAACAGCGAGAGGCTTGCG
Organism: Ascarosepion bandense; assembly: GCA_037127315.1. NCBI lineage: Eukaryota > Metazoa > Mollusca > Cephalopoda > Sepiida > Sepiidae > Ascarosepion > Ascarosepion bandense. Next base: position 1,009,235 of record JBBBDQ010001555.1, on the reverse strand, counting down.
GCATCTCGTCTGTGAGAGAAGGGTTACAGGGTGGAAAATAGTTTGTCTCGACCAGTAAATTTAATTTTCTAAGCTAATAATCATTATATCAGCTGTGAACATACGACCGGGTCGGTGTGAGCAAAACTGGAAAAAGCAGATAGTGTACGTTCTGAAAATAAACAGAGAGAGAGAGAGAGAGGAAGAAGAAAGAGAGGGAGGAAGGAAGATGTATAAATATGGAGGAAAAGAGAGAAAGAAAGAGAGAGAAGGAAAAAAGATATATATATATATATATATATATATATATATATATAGAGAGAGAGAGAGGGGGGGGTAAGAGGGAGAGATAGCATCCAGAAGAAATAAAGTACAAATATTCGAAGATCGATCAAAAAGTTCTAAGCCTGACGCAGAGAGAAGAGACACAGTAAAATATGTTTTGTTTTGGCAACACACTTCTCATGAAACTACCTCAGATTTCTGTTTTAAGGTCGGTATGTTAGAGTTATGCATTAAATCTAAAAATGGTCAAAACAGAGTCCCGAGCAGTCATAAATTATTTGCAAAAGAATGATATGGCACCCAAGGAAATCCTTGAGGACATGATACAGACACTTGCTAAGGACCTTCTTTCTATGCAATTGTGAAGAAGCGGGCTACGCAATTCGAACGGACAAAGGGAACACAAAAGATGAGCCTCTGTCAGGTCTTCCCCCCAAAAACCTCAATCACTGATGATACTATTCCACGTTTGGTTTTGGCTGACAGACGTTTTACTGTTTGGTAGATAGCTAAGTCCATAGGCATTAGTCCTGTTTTAGTCCATACTGTTTTAACTAAGATTTTGGGTATGAGCTAGCTCTCTGGAAGATAGATCCCAAGAATGCTCATATTAGAGCAGAAACTAAAACAAGTTTACGCTTCTAGAAGAATTCTGACTCTCTTTCAGGCTCACCCTGAGAATCACAACCGCAGATTAGTAACTCATGGTGAAGTCTAGGTTCGCCACTTTGAATCTAAATCAGCAATTAAAAGCAATCTGTGGAAACGCTCTGGTCCTTCACTCTGAAAGAAATTGAAACTGGCAGCGTCTGTTGGCAAGGTGCCGAATATTCTTATTTTTTTTTTATAATTATGAAGTCGTAATCATGATAGACAACCTCGAAAAGGGGAAAACTATTAGTGGACAGTATAATGCGTCATAGTTAAGAAAGTCGAAGGAAAAAATCAAGTAAAAAACCAGAGAAGAAACTGAGGCAGGTGTGCTCTTGCTCGAAGATATCGCGCCCTTTCTCATAGCTCAGGTTGCAGTAGATGTAGCAGCTAGTTGTGGCTTTGAACTAGCTAGAATCAGAGTAGTGAGTTCGATCCTCACTAGGTGTTCCATACTTTCGGCCTTGTGCCACATCTGCACTGCGCTAAAAAAATCACCATATCTGCTAGTAGTTCTGTCTTCTCGCACAACAGACTAATGGACCAGATCTTCCCTTTAGGTGGCGAGAACTCTATCTCTACCAGTCTCTGTATGACTCTGCAATCTTCTTACTATAAACGTTACAGTTTTCCTGTGACTCTATATCTTGATGGGTTGCTTGTTTGTGGTCCTTATCTAGAATTCGGCTTTACTATATGCTTGAGTGGTACTTAATGACTTAATTATTTATTTTATCATTTCATCTTAAATAGGACAATACACCCATTTAAACGCAAGCGCCTACTGAGATTTAAATCTATTAGGATGAAAGAGATCAAG